>ML818636.1:187031-202840 GCA_009831015.1 Picea engelmannii | reverse complement strand
AGGAGTCCATGAATTTTTGTCAAGGGGAGTATGATGCAGGAGCATCGTTGAAAAGCATGTAGAGAAAGACCCATCAACATCAAGGAATCCGTACAGGATCCAACACCGACAGTTGCAACAGATATTTTAAATCCGCCTTAACTCAACGCCATAATTTATCCTTTGAGTCATGCTTGAACCTAGTGTCGGAATTACCCTTTGAGGCACGTTTAGATAATTGCGAGTGGAGTGGGAGTTTCCATTATGAATCTGGAATGCGACCGATCCAAGATAGTCGTAGGATATTATTAGAGTAGACACATAGTTAGGGGGGAAACCCTAATATCCCTATGATATATAGAGGTTTTATACGCCCAAATGAGGTTGGCTTTAGGGTAGATGTTAGCTACAAGTTAGCAGGAAAATGGAGTTTGAATTGTTGTTTTGATTTCAGTTGTAGTCATTTTCACTTATGAATAGAACAAAGAAAAATTGATCCAATGCATGGTGTGAACATTGTTTTGCAATTCTCTGTATTGTATTTTCATGAGGGAATGAATTAATCTCGCTATGATTAGATTGAACTGTGAATGTTAGGATAAGTTTCAATTGTTTCTCTTATGTTGAAGTAGTGCAAGGTGTGTGCACAAAACAAAAGGAGTGCATTGACAGAATTTGTTTCGCTTTCGAAGCTCAGAAGAGATTACATGAAACTTTCCCTTTGCAAGGAGTGCAAAGATATTGGTGCAAGGCGTGCACAATCATCTACAAGAACCCAAAACCTTGCATAATGATCTGGTGCAAGGAGTGCACAGATTCGAGATTCGACTAAGTGTCAAAGGTACTTCGCAAGAATTCAAAGAACCAAAAAAGGAAAATGCTAGGAGGGAGAGAGGAGTTTCTCATTGGGAAATCCCGAGGAACTGAGTTATTGAAATCCATAAAATGCAAGGAGTGCGCGGGAAATCCAAGTCTTGACGAGACCAAGATTAGGAGGAATAACACTTTTCATAAGTGTTGACGAAATACAAGAAATGGACTCACAGGAAGGACAAAGGTTGAAACCTTTAAATCCTCCAAAAATCTTCCAACTCTGAGGATAGCTTAAGTGTAAGGGGGATAAAACTTCAACCGTTCGATCTGAATGCTAAGGAATCAGAGTTTTTCATTGGGAGGGACGCATGGCGAATGATTAGGATTTTGCTGACTCGCATTGTGGAGAAGTAAAAGGGCGGAGAACTAAGAATTCATGAATCATGAATCCGCGACTTGATCTAAGTTGTTGGATCCAGGAGAGATATGGACCATTGATTGTCCAGGGTGAAATATCAACATTTTGGGTATCGAAGGACCGAAGGTGAAAAGTCTCCCGATTTCATGAAATGCGAAGTCTCAAAATCATCATGACCTTCAGTTCTGAGGAGAGATATGGACCATTGATCCAGTGCCATCGCGATTTCGTCTATCGGGAGTACAAAGGCAAGAGAACTCTGAAGTCGTGAAACATGAATGACAACTTGATTGCATTCGTCAATCAAGGGGAGATCTGGACCATATATCTCATGTCATCGGCATTTAATCTATCAGGTGAACAGAGGTAACAATGCTCCCAGGGTCGTGAAAAGTGAAATCGTGACACCCCTTTTCTTTGAGCGTGTGGTCATCGCCAGTGGTCACAAGGGAGAGGGGGATCAACTGAGAGGGGATAGCACCCACCATTTGGGATTGAGATTCGAACGACACTTGGGAGAGAATATCTTGGTCTCATATGAACTACACATTTGGAGAAAGGACCTATGAAAGTGGGTTTGGGGTCTAGAAAAGACCCAGAGAGTTAATCAGACTCAATATCTTGATCGATCCTAGACCGGTTGGTCACATAGCCCTTAGAAGGGAAGGGGGGTCTGCACCAGAAAGTTTATCATAAATTTTAGTTGTATATATGCACCCATGTTGGACATTGTGAATAATAAACACAGGTCCTTTAGTTGGAAAGAGGAAGCTGAAAAAAGTTTCAAAGTTTTGAAAGAGAAGATCACAGAACAACCAATTCTGGTGTTACTAGATTTTGGAAAAAACATTTCAGGTGAGATGAGATGCAAGTGGATTAGATATTGGATCATTCTTGATTCAAGACAATAAGCCAGTTGCTTATTTCAGTGAGAAACTGAATGACATCAAGAAAAAGTATTTCACGTATGAAAAGGAATTTTATGCAGTGATTCAAGATTTGAAAAAATGGAGGCACTATCTAATTCCTAAAGAATTTTTCTTGTACAGTGATAATCAAGATTTGCAATTTATTACTAGGCAAGAAAAGTTGAATCAGAAACATGCAAAATGGGTAGAATTTATGCAAAATTTTACTTTTGTTATTAAACACATTGTTGGAACTGCTAACAAAGTTGCAGATGATTTGAGAAGGAGGAGTTTGATTGTACAGGAATTCCAAGTGGATACCTTAGGGTTTTAACACCTCAAAAAGATGTATAAAGAAGATGAATATTTTAAGGAGGCTTATGAGGCAGACAAGAATCCTTTATTGGGAAATAGAAGCCCATGAAATGAATATTTGATCCAGGATGGATTGTTGTTCAAGGGAAGCGAATTGTGCATACCAAAATGCTCAATGAGAGAAAACCTACTAAAAGAGAAACACAACAGAGGTTTAGCTGGACATTTTGGTCATGATAAGACATTTTCACAGCCGAGTAATTCATACTATTTTCTGAGCATGAGAGAAGAGGTGAAAATTTTTGTGAACAAATGAAGGATTTGTCAATATGAAAAAGGAAGACAACAAAACACTGGTTTGTATCAGCCATTACCAATTCCAGAAAGTCCATTGGATGCAATCAGTATGGATTTTATTTTGGGATTTCCTAGAACTCAAAAAGGGAGCGATTCCATATTTGTTGTGGTGGACAAATTTTCAAAAATGGAACATTTCATAACATGTCAGAAGACGAGCGATGCCACACACATCACCAATTTGTTTTTCAAAGAAGCAGTGAGACTACATGGATTGTCGAGGAGCATAGTTTTAGACAAGGACACCAAATTCGTAGGACACTTTTGTAGGACTCTATGGAACAGGCTAGGGATGAACTTGTCCTTTAGTTCAACATATGACCCCCATACAAATGTACAGACTTAAGCAATAAACAAGAGTCTCATAAACTTGTTGATAAGTTTAGTCACTGAGCAAGGTCGACAATGGGATCAGATTCTGGCACAAGCAGAATTTGAATTCAACAATTCAGTGAATAGGAGCACAGGAAAAATTCCATTTGAAATTGTGTATGGAATACAACCAAGAGGGATTATAGAGTTGAGAGATTTGAATCAATATGTGTTCAGAAGTGTTGGAGAAGAGGATTTTGCAACAGAAATGCATAAACTCCATGACAGAGTCAAAGAACAGCTACAGGACAACAACCATAAATACAAGATCAAAGTTGATCAAAAGAGGAGATAAGTTCAATTCGAAGTTGGACATGAAGTTTTAGCTCATTTGAAAAAAGAGAGGTTTCTAAGGGGAATGTATAACAAATTGAAGATGAAGAATATAGGACCATGCAGGATTCTCAGAAAATTTGCAGCCAATGCTTATGAGATTGAGTTTCCAAACAATGTTAGGATATCACCGATATTGAATGTTGCAGACCTGTATCCTTATAGGAGAGATGAGGCAGAAGAATCATATGATCAAAAATAAATCCAGTGGGAAGAGCAATTGCCCACATCATAAAAACCTCAAATGGAGAAAATCATCGAACAAAGGGATGGAAAGAAAACCAAGAGGAAGATATATCTTGAATACTTAGTGAAGTGGAAAGATCATCCAATGGAAGATGAAAGTTGGGTCACAAAACCTGATATTTGAAGCATGGAAAAACAGTGCAAGAGCTCATGAATAGGAGTCCATGGAAATTTTTAACCAGAGGAGTATTATGCAGGAGCATCGCCTTCAAATTCAACAATGCATGTGTGGAGGCAAAGGAATGACATCTCAACAATGCTAGAATTTCAAATCAAACATTAATTTCAGAATTTAAATCGGCTGTTAGGATATTTTGTAAACAACAATTTTAAATTGTAACTTGTTTGTAAGGTCGTGAAGGACTGTAAAAGATTGTAGATATGGAGTGTTAACTCTATCTAGCAATAACTGGTAGTTATTTTAATAGAACAACGTAGGTAACAAATTTGAATTTGATAGAATAGATTTTAGACAGGACAGAGAGCTCATGGAGCAGTCCTTAGATAGGTTTTTCATTGTTGCATTGTAACATATAGAAAGAATATGGAGAAGAAGATAGAGATAAGTAGAATAGAGTAGAGTAGCAGAAACACTATGTAACCTTTTTTTCATGAATGAATAGAACAGACATAATATATCCCAAATTCTTGAATTGTGTTCATTTCTTGTGAGATTGACTAAATGTTATTCTATGTGTATGATTTATTTCGATTCATTTCAGGTATGATTGTTTGAGATATTGATTGTATGAGTTCGTGACGAAACTGGATGAGTTTCAATTGTTTCTCTTATGATACTTGTATGCAATGTGTGCTTCTCGAATGCAAGGAGTGTGTCGACTGAGTCTTGGATTAACTCAGAGAATTTTAGAGAGAACCAGGGAAACTCAGACCAGGTGAAAGGTGTGCATAGCGTAAAGAAGCCAACAATCTTGGAAGAACCAGTGCAGAAGAACACCAAGTGGGCGAGAAGTTTTTTTTTTTCAAGAAAATCCTTCTAACTGAGTTATTCAAAAGCCTGAGAAAGAAACTTGTGCGTGGGAGATCGAAATACTTTCAAGGGTAGAAGCTCAAAAGAGATAGTACTTTCACAAGTGTTGTCGATATCCCAGATTCACATCCGTAGAAGGAACAAAGGTTTGAGAACTTTGAAAATTGATAAATATTCTAAGTTAGGGAGATATCAGAAGCTCAGGAGGAAGAATGACCGTGATCGTTGGATCATAGGGAAGAAGATAAACAATATTCAGATCAATAGGAAGTGGTCGATCCTTAGTACTTCACACACAAAGGAGAGAGAATATATCAGACTTGAACCTTGAGATTCCCGAACTCCAGAACCCCAGAATAGAATCTTGACCATCCAATCAGTGGGATAGACCTAAGCCATCATATCACTGGAAGAGAACATCAAGCGTCGAATCGCCAGGATGAATCATGTTTGTTGGTTGTTGTGAGATTAGGAGGAGAAGAAGTTTTGAAACTTGAGATTCTCGAAGTCTGAAGCCCCGAAACGCCGAAGTGGAATCTCAGTCATTTGATCATCCGAACAAAATCTGAGATGTCATATCATATGGGGTGAACCTCAGACGTTGGATTGGTCAAGCGAGCGTGGGCTGTCAGATATCGCAAGTGCATAAGGAGTCTAGTTTGAAACTTCATACTCCCAGAGTGCGGAGAGCCAAAGAGCCAGAGCATATATGGACCGTTGAATCCAGGAGGGTACATGTCAGCAGGTCAGAAGTTCTAGAGAAGGTGAAAGTTGAAAGTTGAAACACCTGAAGCCCAAAGAGTCGTCGGATTCAGAGCAGATGTGGTGAAAATCTATTGGCGTGGGGTAAATCCCCGAATAAATCCTCGATCGTTGGATTAGGAGGGACACGGGTCAATGGATCTTAGACTCCAGGTAAAATTCATTGGGAAAAATATACTTGAGACTTGATATCTCAGAAGTCCGAAGGCATGGAGAAAATATCGGGCATTGATCGAGAAGGGGATCGTTGGACCGTTGATCTAATATGAGGTTCAATAAACCAAAGAGAAGAGAGGACCGTTGATTTACGGGACAGGTGTCCATAGATCGTCAACTCCAGAAGGTTGGAGTATGGAAGAGAGTTGGGTTTGAGATTTCAAACTCATGGAGTCTAGAGTCACGAAGAAACCTTGACTGTTGATTCAAAGGGAGATGATCTGGTCTGTAGATAAGAAAGACACATATTTGAATCATCTATTTGGAATTTACCATCAAGATCGTGAGATCGATGATCTCGTGTCATTGCAGGGACATAAGTTGTGGGTAGTTTAAGATATCGGGGGTAGAATGCAATTCGAACAGTGGTTTCGTCAGGAGGACATGTGAAGGTTGGAGGAGCATTGTGGGCCCAAAGGAATTTTGAATTCAAAACACTTGTGGCCATGCCCATAATCATGTGGTCATAGCCCCAGGTCACACCAAGAGAAGGCTTATCTAAAAAGGAGCTAAGGCTGGCACTCTTAGTTTTCACGACAGAGCGAAAGGGAAGGTTGGGGGTTGTTGTCAAACCTGCACCAGGTAGCCAAGGGGTTTTTTTTTATATTCTAAAGGGGACCTTTAAGGTTATAGAGAGTCTTTCAACTCGAGAATCGAATATCCAAGACTAGGAGGTCGTGCAACCCTACGTCGAATTAGGGGGGCTGCATCAACATGACCTCTTTTGATGGTCTTTTTTCCAAACAAACCCTAGTTTGCAGACATGCATAAATCCATTTCTCAGCAGGAAGAAAAGGATATCGGTTCTGTTGACCTTCATTTTTATTACCCCCCCTTCCAACCAATTTCTTTCTCCTCTTAGCAGTAGCCCCTCTAGAAGTTGATAACTCTTTTTTTTTGATCTAGAAATTTTTATTACAGAATCCCCAACCCGTCCAGTCTAGGGGAGGGTCGAGGGTTTTTTTGGGGGGGTTTCATCAACTCCATAAGAGAGAAAGGAGGAGTCCTTCAGGAATAGGCATCTAGAGTTTTTAGGGGAGAATCTCGCTGCTAAAAAAACAAAACTCCAAGCCGGTGTTAAGCTTGTTCCTCATCCTCATAAGCTATCCCTAGCTGATGATGTCATGCTTCTATATGTTATAGATATGGATGAAAGGTTTGTGGTGGGAAAATAAATTGGATAGCACTTGGGCTCCACTCATCTGAGGGACTGGGTCCAAAATAATTGGTGAACAATATGAACCAATTACTCTCGGTTCATATTCTTGCCAAGGGATGGTTCATGTTCAAGCTTCAAAATGTGGAGGATGTGGCCAAGGTCCCGAGAAATCCTTGGTTTATAGACTTGAAACCTATACTTATGAAGAAATAGTCACCTTTCTTTGATGCAAGTCACAAGCACATCGATGAAATTTCGGTCTAGGTTCAACTATTAGGGTTTCCACTAGAGTGTTGGGTAGTGAAATGTTTTAGAAAAATTTGGAATACCCTTGGCACCTTTTTGGACATTGACATGTATTTTATCTCCAATGGGAGGATGTTGATGGCAAGGATCTTGGTCTCTCTTAACCTTTGAAAATTTCTCTTTGAACACCTAGAATTGTCCTGGGGGAACAAAGTATTTATGCATAAGATTAAATATGAAGGCATACCCTTCAAGTGCCATTGATGCCAAAAACATGGTCATCAAGCCTCGAAGTGTTCTTTGTCAATGAGTCGTAGAAGGATCTCCTCCCTGGGTGAAAATTTCAGGAAAAGAGGATCCAAATCCCAGGGGGATGTCTCTTGTACATGACCCTCAAATTAAGGTAGATCAAATTTGGTTTCTCATGATGCATCTCTACAAGGTGGTAGGGAGGATTAGAGGTTCTAGGATGGGGATTCTTCCGCTGCCTCAGGCTTAGGATCGAGCTTCAATCAATCCACTGCAAATATCGACTCATCTTCAATATGTCTACTCCTATAGGGTATCAAAGCTCATATGGGTATGCCTCCTAGGCCTTCTTCTTCGTCTTTATTTTTTTACTTTCAATCTTTGTCTTTTCTAAGAAAAAACATTCTTGTCCCTTAGAATAATATCCCTTCCTCCTGAGAAGCTCATCACTCTTACTCCCCCTCAATCTTAGAGCCCCCTTTGTCCCAAATATCGCTGGCCCCTTTCCTAGTACATGCCTCTTCCCTTTTAGCCGACCACTCACAAGAATCCTCAAGCATATCTAAGGAGGAAATAGTTCGATACCAATTGAGAAACATACTTATTCAGGCCCTTGGAGAGTTACCTAAAATATTGGATGGCCTGGGTATAAACCATACATCCACATTTTTAAGTAAAGGGAGGGGAATAAAATATTTTCTAGCAAAATCTCAGTCTCAGGAAGCCACTGACATGGCAATGGGACTTCAACTTTCCATCATATGGGCCTTTAGAGAAATGCCAACCCCGGGAGGGGGTTCAAAATGAAATTGTTTCCATTCAATTATAGGGGTTTGGAAAACCCCTCAAAGAAATATTCCCTCCACAGGCTGGTGGAGTCTACTCAAATGGACATCATCATTCTTCAGGAGACACTAGGGGATGAAAACCTAGTGGTCCCTATTTTGGAAAATATTTTTAGAGGTTGTATTTTTTTTGGGTTGGATGCTTCTCGGATATCAAGTCGTTTGGTCATGGGTTGGAGGACTAGATCCATAAAATTAGAAAATTCATGGGGTTTTTCCTCTAGACTTGGAATGATAGTCAGAGTGGAGGAACTTGGCATGGTGTTCATGACTTTAAATGTATACGGCCTATACGATCCATCTCAATAATTCCAAAGGTTTTGGGACAACCTCCTAAACAAATATTTCACAAAGAAAAGAAATCTCATTCTGGGGGGGGACTTAAATTTTTATTAGGGTCCTACAGAATCATGAACACATAGAGCCCAGGATGATGCCCAAACACATTTTTTTAGAAGATAAATGGAAGCATCCGAGATGCTAGACATTTCCCTATTAAACTGCATCCAACTTGGAGAAATTAGAATATGAGGGACAAACATATTGCTAAAACACTAGATTGTTTCTTAATCTCTACCCACCTGGTGGAGGAACCTATCCACCTCATACAATGGGTGGGTACTGGCAGAAAATTAGATCACTATCCTATTTTCCTAGAGGTTGCAGGAAACACAAGAAAACCAACAATCCCTTTTAAACTTAATTCATCTTGGTTGAAGGAGGAGGACTTTATCAATCTAGTAAAAGAGTTATGGATCTCTCTAGACCAAGATGAGAGGGCATTTTTCCAGTTCACAAACAATCTTAAAACCTCAAAATGGCCACAATCGAATGGGAAAGAAATAAAAAGAATATGGCAAAGCAAGAACTCATCAACATAAAGGATGAACTACAATCAATCTATGCTTCTGAAAAAGGAGGTTTTTCATCTCCAGGAGACAAAGAGGCTCTACTAACGCTAGAAAAAAAGAGAAGACAACTCCTTCAATCAAGAGAAGAGGAATGGAAACTAAAAAAAAGGGCCCTTTGGCTTCATAGTGGGGACGAGACTACAAAATTATTCCAAGATTATGCAAAAGGAAGAAAACTGGAAAACACGATTTGGGGACTAAATGATCCAGTAGGGAAACAAATCACTTTTTTCAAGGACCTGGCACAACTTGGATCGCAACATTTCCAAACTCTTTTCTCTGTTGAAAGACGAGTAACCCTAGATGCCATAATTAAACTTTCCCTTAACTATCCTAGCATTGTGGACGATGAATACAATAAGGATTTAATGGAGGAAGTCTTTGAAGAAGAACTCAAAGAAGTGGTGCTCTTTTTTCAAAAAGATAAAATCCCAATATCGGATGGGTGGTCCATAAATGTTTTTGAAGGATTTTTTGACCTAATAGGAAATAATCTACTCAAAGTCATAGAAGAGTCAAGGAAAAATGTGTATATACATATTCCTTTCAATGCTACCTTCATTTCCCTCAGCCCAAAGAAGGACGATCCCATTTTAATGGAATAATTTAGAATGATCTCACTATGCAACTACATCTATAAGGCGATAGAAATAATTATCAGTCGCAAGATCAAAGTGGTCTTATCAAAATCCATTTCACAAGAAAAATTCAACTTTTGGGAAGGAAGGCATATCCATGAGGAAATTGGTGTTGACCAGGAGGCCTTACACACCATGAAGACCCAGAAAACCAAAGGGGTGGTCCTCAAAATAGATCTCTCAAAAGCCTATGACAAAGTCAATTGGATTTTTTTGAGGATGTTGTTAACTTATTTAGGCTTTACTCTCCCCTTTATAAACTGTATTATGAGTTGTATTATGTCAATGTCCTTTGTAACGTTCCCAAACCAATTTTTTTTCCTGGAACCAAGGTTTGTTTAACTATTTATTTGTTGTTTCAATGTGTTTTATAGATTTGCTTCATCAAGTTGTGCATTGAGGGTTTATAATTAGAATATCATATCATGGAGATATATATATGAGCATGTATCATAATAAAATGACAAGATACAATCAAAGAATACCAATATAGAACCAAAAAATTCAAATATGACATTTATTTAGATAATAGAGTGATCCTGATACAATAGATCTGTAGATCTGGGAGAATACAAGAAGAATAATCAAGCTGGAATAGTATTTGCTACAACAATGTCAAAAACTAAATATAATATTCTACAAAGGCACCATAATCAATTGGTGAAAGGGACAATATTAATGTATTTCCGTTCTATAGCTGGAAACCCCCTCATTGGTTGAGTTGCACCCTACTCTATGGTTGTAGATGACCAATATTCTGGCCTCCTTCCTTTAAAACTCAAAATCCCTCCAAAACTGGTGAAAGAGTATATAAGGGGATTACAAAC
Organism: Picea engelmannii; assembly: GCA_009831015.1. Taxonomy (NCBI): domain Eukaryota; kingdom Viridiplantae; phylum Streptophyta; class Pinopsida; order Pinales; family Pinaceae; genus Picea; species Picea engelmannii. The sequence continues at coordinate 192,255 of ML818636.1, read as the reverse complement.
CCCTGGGTAAAGTCTCAATCTGAATGGAGAATATATAATGGCACAAATGACCAAATCTGTATGATACAGTGTGCCCTCCTCTGCTAGAAATCGTTCCAAGTAGCCAATAAATCATATTCTAAAGAAAAATCCTCTAAAATGGTATAGGAAAGGTCCCTTGGGCCTATCATTGAGATCCCAATAGGTTATGGCCACCAAAACCTCTTCCCCCCTACAGATCGAATATCTTCCCTTGAAACAATGTGCCCTCCTACTGGAAATCACTAAGAATTGTGCAATCCTTCTTCCTTCCCTGACTGAGTAACCTGTAAGATGTTGTAGAATGGTGGGGGAGTAATATTGCACCTCTGTGACCAAGCTTTTATCAATATAGGTGGGATATTTCACCACTGAGATGATCTCTAGGGTTTGTTATCCCAAAACCCTCAAAATCTCTTTGGTTGTAGAGATGAAGAATGAAAGAGTAATAATAATCCAGAATGAGTGAGAGATGCTCCCTCATTTTATTTTATACCCTGATCTAATTCTTTGTTGAGTTAGTTGACCACCTCCTGTGGTTAACTCCTTACTTTTCCACATGTAGTCTTTTCCTTTCTTCATTTTTCCTTTTCCCCCAAAGTCAACTTAAAATTATAACATTGTTCTTAGGTAAGTACTTTGGGGTTTCCTGGTCCCCATGATTCATGAGACTATAGTCTAGTGGGGAAAAATAGACTACTAATTCTCTCACACCCTCTTTATCATGAGGTGGGGGACATTGCAGTCTCCCCTACTAGAAATTTCTTGCCCACAAGCAATTCTGAACCTGTCTATTGAATAATTTGTTCACTTTCTCAAGTAGCATCCTCTATAGGTAAGTTATTCTATTTGATTAAGTATTCCCTGATGTTCCTCTTCCTTAGCCTCTTATCCCTTACTTATATCACTTCCTCCGGTATCAATATCAACTACCCCTCCTCATCCAGGGGTGGTAGTTCCTCAATAGGAATGATGTGTTTCCCTATGTCTCTTTTCAAGCATGATACATGAAAGACATTGTGTATCTTGATTCCCAGGGGTAGATCAAGCTCATATGGCACGACCCCTACCCTTTTTTTTACCCTGTAAGGTCCAAAGAAGTGAGGTTAGATATTTTTTGTGCCACTCCTCTTAATATATTCTTTTCTATATGGTTGGATCCTTAATTATTTGAAATCACCAACCTCAAATGTGTGCTCCACTCTATGCTTATCTTATTATACCTTTTGTTGATTCTATGCCCTTTGCAAGTGGTCTTTAAGCTCTTTGAGTATATCCTGACTCTGTTGAATCCAATCCTGTACCATAGGAGATCTACAGTCATCGAAAACAATATCCACAAAGGTGAGAGGATCATATCTATATAAGGCCCTGAAAGGTGACATACCGATAGACATGTGATAGGTGGTGTTGTAACAATACTCTCCCAGATGAAGCCACTTAACCCATGCCTTTTGTTTCCCTGAAACATAATTCCGAAGGTAGCCTTCAACCCGCTTGTTGACTATCTCAGTTTGGTCATCAGTTTGAGGATGATAGCTAGTACTTGGGGTCAAGTCCATACCTACCAATCTGAATAGCTTCTGCCAAAAGGTGCTCATGAATCTGTTGTCCCTGTTACTCACAATGGTTTTGGTTAAACCATGCAACCTGAAGATCTCTCTCAAGAATAAATCTGCAGCCTCTAAAGCACTGTAATCTGGGGAAATGGCAAAGAAATCAACAAATTTGGTTAATCTATCCACAACCACAAAAATGCAGTCCTTTCCCTGGACCTTGGGAAATACCATGATCAAATCCATTGATATACTTTCCCATTTCTTCTCTAGAATGAGGAGTGGTTGCAAAAAACCTGTTGGATGCGTGTGTTCATCCTTGTTCTCCTGAAGAGTGGAGAACTCCTTGATATAGAGCATCACATCCTCCTTCATTCCCTTCCATGAAAATCTCTCTCTTATCTTCCTGTATGTTTTGGTAAACCCCTGATGTCTTGCCAATGTTGAATCATGAGATGCTTGTGACACTCATCTTTTAATGGTTGATTCAGAAACCAGGAATATTTGGCCCTTGTTGTATATTATGTCATCCACAATACAGAATTTATCATTTTGTACCTTCCCATCTATCAACTCATAAGAATTTTTTTTTTTAGAATATTCCACCAAGAGGTGTGCTTTCAAGTCAACTGAGATATCTATCATAGCATAAACTGAAGGTCTTCTAGATAAAGCATCATCCACCACATTATTTTTCCCTTTGAAAAATTCAATGTCAAAGTCATAGGCTTTGATCTTGCTAACCCATTTTTGTTGTCTTTCATTTAGGTCCTTTTGGTCCAAAAAATACTTCAGGCTATTGTGATCTATCCTCACAATGAATTTGGCTCCAACCAAGTTTTGTCTGAATTTAGCCAATGCATGCATGATGGCTAACATCTCTTTGTCATAAATGGTGTAGAGAAGTTCAGGGCCCCTCAATTTTCAGCTCTCATGGGCAATGGGATGCCTATTATGCATAAGTATTGCTCCAATTACCTCTCCTGAGGCATCACACTCCAATATGAAGGGATTTGAGAAATCTGGTAAAGAAAGTACCAGACAAGTTCTCATTACCTTCTTCATCCTATCAAAAGTCATCTACACCTCTTGGCTCCACTTAAATGATCCCTTTCTAATCGAATCTGTCAAGGGTGTGCAAAACTGGGAGAAGCCTTTGACAAACCTCCTGTAGTAACAAAAGATGTCAAGAAATCCCTTCAACTTAGTAAGAGTCTTGGTTATTGGCCAGTCAAGTATGGCTTGTATCTTTTTTTAGTTTACCTATACTCCTTTCACTCCAATGATGTGGCCCATATAAATAACTTTTTTCATTCCAAATTCACATTTGGAATCTTTAGCATATAAGGATTATGCCTCCATGATGGCCAAGATCTTATCTACATGCTGAAGATGATCCTCCCAAGTTTTGATATATATCAAGAAATCACCAAAGAATACTAAGAGGAATTTCCTCAACTTCTTGTTGAAGACATGATTGATACAAGATTGGAAGGTGCTTGGTGCATTAGTTATCCCAAAGGACATAACCATAAATTCATAGTGACCATAATGACATATGAAAGTTGTTTTCTTCACATATTTCTCCCTAATTTTGATTTGATGACAGCCAGAGCATAAGTCTATTTTGGTGAATTACAAATCCCCATGACGCTCATCCAATAACTCATCAATCCTAGGGATGGGGTATCTGTTCTTGATAGTCTTTTTGTTCAATGCCTTGTGATCAATGCACATGTGCATTGTCCCATATTTCTTCTTTACGAACACCACTAAATATGCAAAAGGATTGGAACTTTGTCTGATGTGGCCCATGTCTAAAAGTTCTTTGATATCCTTCTCAATTTCATCCTTATACTTTTTTGGGTGTCTATAAGGAGTAGTAATGATAGGTTTTTCTCCTTATTCCAATTCTATAATATGCTCAAACCCTATATTTGGTGGTGCTCCTGGTGAGATGGGTTCAAAAACCTTTTTATGCTTGTCAATGATTTTTTGAATTTCTTGAGAGTAATGAGGATGCCCCTTCTTGTCCAACTGAACCGATATTATACATTCTGCTACATATACAATGTCTTCTCTCCTGAAAATGGATTCCATGAGATTTACTGTAACCAATCTTGGTGTGTTATTGTAAGTTTTAAACCTGTGAAGTAAAGCAATGCATATAGATTCTTAAGAAAAACAAAATTTAATCAATGGCTCATACACAGAGTACACAGAGAGTTTATATCGGAAACCCTCAACCAGGAAAACCTTTCTTATATTCATTATCTTGAATTTCACCATTCACCATACAATATATACAATGTTTTTAGGTATTCTGTCGATACCAAAACCCTAATCCCTTAATATGGGATTAGTTTACAAAACCGCTAAAAATAGCAAAATCCGCTAAAAATAGCAAAAATCACCCAAAAAAAAATTTCGAGGTGCTGCCCCGAGCTATCTCCCGTTGCCAAATGCTGCGCATAAACAGGGGGGGCATACCTGATCTCCCCCCCTAGGAAAGTGCCCGACGCACATGACACAAAGAGCACTACTAGAGGGATCGTCAGACGTAGTTGTCATATCTGACATGCCCACACACACACATGAAAAGAATATAACACATGCCCAACATTCTCCCACTTGTTGTTTTCTTTTCATCCAGGGGTCCAAGGGATTATATAGTCAACAATCCAGTTGCTACTCTACACCAAGAGAACTTTTCTATGCTCACAAATTTTGTCAATGAATCTGCAACATTCTTCAAATTGTCAACCTTTTCCAGCAACACCTTCTTTTCCTCAACCATGTCTCTCACAAAGTGATATTGAACATCAATATGCTTTGTCTTAGAATAATAAGTTGGGTTATTTTCCAGGAATATTTCACTCTGAATATCACAATCTAATCTCAATGCTTGTTGTACCAAACCAATACTTGAACACAATCTTTGTAACCATATTGCTTCCTTGCTTGCATGAGTGGCTTCCATGTATTCATCTTCTGTAGTTGAGAGTGCCACTACAGCCTATCTTTTTCTCTTCCAACTGATTGCTCCTCCAAATAGGTTAAACACATACCCACTTGTAGATATTTTGCGATCCATATCTCCAACCCAGTCTACATCAACAAATCCATGTATGTCCAACACTCTATCCAATCTTGGTCTTCCTTGGTAGCACAATCCATAACTGGTAGTGCCACAAAGATACCTGACGACCCTCTTTACTGTTGTCCAATGCTCCTTCCCTAGTTTTGACATATACCTGCTCAAAAATCCCACTGCATGTGCAATGTACGGTCTAGTACAGACCATTGCATACATCAAACTACCAACTGCACTGGCATACATAACATGGGGCATGTCCTTTTCTTCTTCTTGTGTCTTGGGACACTGATCTGCAAATAAATTTACACCTATAGGAATAGGAACCTTGACCGGTTTACTTCCATGCATATTAAACCTTTGCAATATCGTCTCAACATATTTTCTCTGATTCAACCAAAGTTTTATGTTTTCACGATCTCTTTTAATCTCCATTCCCAGAATGAAGTTAGCAACACCGAGATCCTTCATGTCAAATTTGGAGGATAGCTGCAATTTCACCTCCTTGATAACATCCATGTTATTTCCTACCAACAACATGTCATCAACATACAAC
>ML818636.1:166971-182453 GCA_009831015.1 Picea engelmannii | reverse complement strand
CACTAATCAAAGTGCGCCCTGGAGAGAATGTATAACCCTAAGGAATGGTTGTCCCTGATTGTTGAGCTTGGACCATTCCCTACCCTGGGCCATTCCTCCTACACTAATCAAAGTGCACCCTGGAGAGAATGTATAAACCCTAAAGAATGACTATCCAGACCATTTCCTCCGTTAACCACAAGAGGAAAAGACTGTCCTTCATCAACCTCCAAAACAAACCATTTCTCATGTTAACCATAATGAGAAATCGTTGTCCGGCAAGGCGGGCCAGTCTTCTTGAGTAACCCTCAAGAAGAGAGACTACCCTAGACCACTCCCCATGTTAACCACAATGGGAAGTCATTGTATATGATACATCATCAATCAAACTACTTTTCATGTTAACCATAATGGAAAGTGACTGTCCATCAGAAATCTCAATCCACTTTCCGAACATGAAAGCATCTGTCCAAGATGGACTATTTTTCAATGAATGTCTTTAGTAATATTTTCAGTGCTCCCTCCTAACTTGGAGAGTCATTTCTTCCTTTTCCAATAAGAAGGAAGTTGTTTCCATGAGCTCCAGCTTGAATACACAAACTCTTTCATCTTGGATAGAAGCTTTACCAAATGTCTTCTTATCTGCTCATCTATGGAGATATGTATTGGAGAATCATTTTCTCCTTTCTGGACTTTATTATGGATAATGTAATGCTTGATTTCAAATGTACTTTAGTCTGGAACACTGTGAAGGCTTCATGTAGATCTGCATAATAGATTATATCATAGTTGGAAAGCTGGAACATATCTATGTGGCACTTCTTCTGTCATCATGATATTTGATCTACTAAGTAGTCATCTTGATGTTATAGGAAATCTTCACCATGCTTCTGCTCTGCACTAGAGGTTCTCCACCAAGTTATCTTCTTCTTATCTACATATAGGAGTCTCTTTCTGGTATGTCTCAAAGTCTTGATATTTCTCTTCATACTCTCTTTATTCAATTTTTCTGGAGAATATTCTTTGCATTCATCTGATGTAGAAATCCAACTTATGGATGTTGCGGATGATATAATGACTCATGTCGTGATATGTCTTGTGTACTAGAACAAGTAATCATCATAGTCTTCTCCCTCCATCTGGGAGAACCTCTGGTTCTAGATCTCACAATGACTTCATTCATAAGTCTTCCATACACTGTTCTTCATCACGATTTTTCAGTTCTCCTGCTTGATTGATTTCATATTAGGTTGGTAATCTTGTGATTCTTGATACAATGACGGGTTGTTCTAGTTCCTCTTTTGTTCTTGGAATCCTTATGTTCTTCTTCATGTTTTTATTTAGCTCTTGGGTCCATGGAGTTTCTTATAGATTCCATGCCCTAGAGATTCCACTTCTTCCTTTCATCATAGGATCACGGATCTGGATCAACAACCAGGAATACTTTAAGGCTTCTCTTCGAAGAAGTCTTCTTCTACGGTTGAACTGAACACGTACTGTCTTTCATGGCTACTACCATGGATATATATATATATATATATATATATATATATATATATATNTTCATCATCTTCAATGAATCATAGCATTATCTCCCTCCTAACCCTTGCTTCATGTAAGAGTGCAAATAATCGACTCCCTTTGTCTGATAGAGTCCACACTTCCGTCTGCAACCTTATTGTCTTCTGCAATATATAATTGGATTTCTTGTCTAATAGAGTCCACACTTCCATCTTGTTGTCTTCTACAAAAATGTCATAAGCCTTTTTCCAATTTCCTCTCGATTGTTGACTTCTTTCTGTCTTTGCTTCTACTGAGTTTCTTCATGATTGATTTAATAGCTTCCACATGATTTGTATCTCATCTTTTCATGTGTATTATCTAATGATATCCATTTTCATCTTGTTTGTTCTTCCAGGGATAGTTCTTCATGGAACACATTAACTTTTTAAGAGATAGATATATAAGATATGTACAGAGATGACGCAAACAAGATATGTACAAAAAATAAGAAGAGTGTTGTTACCTTTTTAGAAGAAGAAGTCTCTTCCATCATGCTTAGTCTTCTTTCCAGGTTCATTTTCTTCGGCAATCGATGCTTCATGTTTCTCCTTCCTTTTCTTTATCTCGGGACATTGATTCTTGTAGTGATCGTACTTTTGACAGTTGAAGCATTGTACTTTTGAAATGTATTTCTCTTGATTTGGTTTCCTCCTTGAGCCACAATTCCTTTTTCTCCTGAAGTTCTTGAATATTGTTGTGAAAGCTTGATCGTCGTACTTCTTTTGGGGTTTCTCTCTTGCATTGATCCTTGATTCTTCTTGAGCACAACAAGTCCAAATTTCTTCAAATGTCAAGTGCTCCTTCCTTGTGTTCATGCTTGCGACAAATGCATCCCATGTCTTGGGAAGACCATTGAGTACTATGTTCACCAATTCCTTCTCTGGTGATATCTTCAATAGCTTGTAGTTTATATCTTAACTAGGAGATCCTTACAAAGTATGATGTTATGTTGTCGTCATCATCATTCATCTTCATGCCACTGAGTTCATTCTTTAGACTCATAACTTGTCCAATGTTTCTAACTGAGAAGAGATTTGTTAGGGCATCATACATCTTCTTTGATGAGTCAAGATGGGAGATGTAGTGTATCAAGTGGTCTTTTATAGAATCCACTATGATACTCATGGCATTGATATCAACATCCTTGAACTTCTCCATAGCTGCAATGTTCTCCAGTTCCTTCTCTTCTCCTTCTTCAAACTCTGACTTCATGATCTTTCCTTTCACAATATCCAACACTTTATTCTTAGCAAGGATGAGGTAAATCCTTGTCTTCCATGCTCTGAAGTTAGAGGCTCCATATAACTTGTTCTCAAACTTCATAGAGTTAGACTTGGCTTTCTTGACTTGGTCAAACCCTAGATTTGACCAAAAATTCAAACTTCACGTCTTGGCTTGCTGAGAGTATCATGAGATGCGTTGGGCTAGAGCGCACTGATATATCTAGATATTAGGTCAATCCATTCACTTAAGGTTCCTCAACAAGAGGTTTAGGGTTTTTGCAACTACTCCTGCTAGTAACCCTAGCGACAATGTCCTAGAATCTGCTTCTGCTAGTAACCCTAGTGACAGTTCCTCAGCGAGCTCAATATCCTAGTGGTTATGTTTCCTTCCAGTGTTTGGACTGAATGAAGGAGGTGTGGGCCCATAACCTGTTAGAATATAGAAGATGGTGAGCTCATTTTACCATTGACGATACCCATGTCACCCAACCATAGGCTGAAGCCACCCTTCGAGCACCTTAACCTTGACTGATAATTAATCCAAAAGAAAACCCTAGGCTAGATAGCCAAACAATGTGTGGCGCATCTTCCTCCAAGGATAGCGCACCAACAATAACTAATCAGATAGTCCAAAACCTAGTCAAGAGATAGTCCAAGCTCATACTGAAAACTAGCTACTGTTGCAGCTACAATTGTAGCTCTCCTCCACATGTGCACACCAAACTGGGAACTGCAATTCTGAGACGCTGTCAAATGAGAACTGGCACCCTGTATTTATACTGGTTCTGCCATATTTGTTGGGGCCGACTTCTCCTTCTAGATATGTGTCTAATTAGTATATTATTATTATTTCTGGTCGACTTCTTCTCTTGGAGGCTAATAACCGAATATAAATTATCTTCTTGAGCCGACAAGACTTCTAGGGTTATTATCCAACTCATTAGGGTTTTCTCTTCCTCTCTGGAGTCTCCTATTTTCATCAGGTTCACACATGGAGGTAAATACCTCCCACAGCTACCATAATATTAACAGTTCCTTGGATGTATATTCTCTTGAGACATTCAACAACACCGAATCTTCCAGGAAGAGTCGGATAGTACTCCTTCCTCTTCTGTCCAACTTCTCCCAATATTCCTTCGACAAACTAGTAGGTGGTGCACTAGTAGTTTGTGCACTAGTAGGTTCTATACCAGTCGTATGTGTGCCAGTAGGTTGCGTACTAGTAGGCTGTGTAACAGGATCCACAACGATCCATTGTTCTTTGTCTACAAGAAGGTCCTCCATCTTCAGCTTCCATAGCTCAAAGTTTTTACCGTTGAACTTCTCTATCTCGATTCTAGAAGAACTTTACATTCCTCTTTTTGCACTCAAATAACCACTGCAAAAGATCCCACTAAACCCAGGTTTATCACATACCCAAGATAAAATTGATCTATCAAGACCGAGGCAAACCCTCAACAACAAAGGCGTCCCTCTGAAGCCAAAAATGAGCTCTGATACCAAATGTAAGTTTTAAACCTGTGAAGTAAAGAAATGCATATAGATTCTTAATCAAAACATAATTTAATCAATGAATCATACACATAGTACACAAATATTTTATACCGAAAACCCTCAACCGGGAAAACCTTTCTTATATTCATTATCTTGAATTTCACCATTCACCATACAATATATACAATGTTTTTAGGTATTTTGTAGATACCAAAACCCTAATCCCTTAATCCGTATTAGTTTACAAAACTACTAAAAATAGCAAAAACTGCCCCCAAAATATTTTTGGGGTGCTGCCCCGAATGCTTCATGTAACTAGGGGCAGGGTATACCTGCCCCCCCCTAGGACCCCCCTAGGAAAGCGCCTGGCACACATGACACAAAGAGAACTACTAGAGGGATCATTAGACGTAGTTGTCATATCTGATGCGCCCACACACACACATGCAAAGAATATAACACATACCCAACAATTACCTGTCATCCCTCTAAGCATCACCTTTTTCCCACTCTCTTCATTGAAGGAAATCTCCATGGTTTTGTAGTTGGTGGTGATAGGTCCCAATGTACTAAGCCACTCAACTCCAAAGATGATATTATTATTCGGTAGATCCATCACATAAAATTGTTGTGCCAAATCGTGCCTACCCAAAGTAAGTTTCATTCCTGGAATATACCTGTCACAAGGCATGGTGTGCCCCCCTACTATATCCACACTAAATCCATCAAACTCCATTGTAGGTATTTGCCTTATTTTCATTAAGGATGAATCTATGAAGTTGTTTGAAGCTCCATGATCAATGAGTACTGAAACCTTTTGTCCCTAAAGAACTCCTATCATCTTGAAGGTATTGAATCTACATACCCCACTGATGGATTCTATTGTAACCTTCCTATCTGCTGCAAGGACGAAACCTATTTCTTCCCCTTCTTCATTCTCTGTAGGGTCCAATATAGGTGGGTTTGCTTAAATGTTATGGATATGGCCAAAATATTCTTCCTCCTCATCATAAAAGGTCACCTCAATATAATGGGCATTGCCCTTACCCATCCATTTGTGCCATGTGTTAGCACCATGATTTTCATAGATAAGGCTAACGGTTTGTTAGCAGTTTTCAAAGTCAAGCCTGTTAGCACTAATATTGTTTTTATGCTTGGCATCATCTAACATCTCCAAGGGTCGCTTTGAAAGGGAAGATTTATCATTTATTATTTACATTTCCATTTGCAACTGCACGCTACAAAATTACTTGTGCGCTGCAAAATTCACTGCGCGATACAAACTTTTCTATGCGTCATGCAAAGAATGTTGTCGCGCAAAGGACGTTATCACGCAAAGGATGTTGTCGTGTAGAGAATGTTTTCGCACAAAGGATGTTCTCGCGTAGAGGATGTTGTCGTGCAAAGAATGTTGTCATGCATAAGATGTCGTCGTGCAGAGGATGTTGTTGCGCAAAATATGTCGTCACGCTGAGGATGTCATTCCGTAAACGATGTTGTCGCATAGAAGATGTCGTCGTGTAGAAGATGTCGTTGCATAGAAGATGTCATCACACAGAGGATGTTGTTGTGCATAGGTTGTTGTCTCGTAGAAGATGTTGTCACACATAGGATGTTGTCGCTAAGAGGATGTTTTTGCGTAGAGGATGTTGTTTCACAAAGAATGTTGTCACACAGAGAATGTTTTCATGCATAGAATGTTGTCGCACATAGGATGTTGTCGTGCTGCACAAATGACTGGTTTAGTGGTCAACTGCAAGATCACTTTCTGATAAACTGGAGAGGAATTTTGAAAATCCCCAAGAGGTTTTTGTTGAGGAAAAACCAAATAATAAAAACCTCTCTCAGATTTGAAAACCATTTCATATTTTGGGATATTTGAAGGAATATTTGAGCCCTATTTTTCAGTTTTCATGATTTTCTGTCCAAGACATATTTTTGCGACACGTATTTTGGCCAAATCGAGACTAATTTCAAGAAATAAAGAGAGGTTTTTCTTTATAACGAGATTAAATACAAAAATTTCTCTCATTTTTGAAAATCATTTTTTATACGTGATATATGATGTCATCTTTAATGCCTATTTTCCCAGTTTGTTGTGCAATCCGCTATGTTTTTTGTTGTAGGTTACTGTTGCGTAGAAAACTTGTTGTGCAGGGGTGACAGAGTGTCCAACAATCAAAATGATGACTTATCACAACTGTATGGTTGAATTTTGATCATGATCAATGATTGTAAATAATATTTTGGTTACGATTATTATTTGGCAAAGTTGGGTTTTCTATTTTTAGTAAATCCGTTGAAGTTATTGTTCTCTTTCAAAGAAATCAGATCCATGATTCTAGGAGAGGGGAGTTCGACCCTAGCAGCCAAGGGTGACATTATTTTTCTATATATGGGGATCGTTTTCATGTAAAAGGGGTTGGTTAGCAAAATAGTGTAGACAGTGACTATTGAATGTAGTTTTTGAATTTGATTGAAACTTAATGCAAAGGTCCTAAAGATTTGATGAAAAGTTTCTAATTGTAGCAGTTTGATGTATTGTACTCTCTCTTTGCGTACATGATTTCTTTCTTTCTTTATATTCATATCTATATTTTATCTAAATCAGAATGTGATTTTGAATCTAGAATTCATCGCACAGTGCTCTAGATTCAGGTCATTTAGATGACTGTGTTTCTTCTAAGCGAACTTCAAATTCATACCCAATGGTGCTCCAAGTTGCTTCATGTGTTTTTCTCTCGCCAATACAACGATTTTTAACTGAAATATTGTTGTTTACTTAGCCTTTATCCTCTCAAGCTCAGTCACTAAGTCATTCATTCTATCGTTTTCTTAAATTGACTCCATAGCCCAAGGTATTGCTTTCTTTGGACAATAGAACCAGAAATATTGTATGAAAGTGTTAAATCTAGCTGACAGTTTAAAGCCATACCCTGTATAGAGACGAAGTCTCAGAGAAATCCCTATCCAGGTTGGAAAGGCTAGTTTTCGGCCTCAAAGTTGATTTGTAAGCTGCCTCTGTCATTCGTTTCCTCAGCCGAATGGATTTTACATAGCCCTAACATTCCAAAATTATTGCTAAGGAACAAAGGTGAAATATTCCTTGGGAGAAATTTTTTTTTTTAGATCTGAGTACTGATGTTGAAAAATTTTCAGACACAAAAAGTTTGTACATCATTCACCTGGCGACTCCATTTTCAAGAATCTAGAATTCAAAAATTTCATGGCGACTCCACTATCCAAAGACTCAGTAGCCTGAAAATTTTATTGGCAACTCCAATCAAACTTCAAATATGGTTCAGAGACTCCACTGGAGGACGAGATCCATTGACAGAGCTATGCAAGGATATCATGGGAGAAAAAAAGTACCTAAAGTTGAGTTTTTTCCAAGACATAATATTTTTTGTTACTAAGTACTTTTTGTCCTTTCCTGAACATGCTAAATTTTTTTTTCTTTACATGTTGCATTCAAATGAAGATCATGAGAATCTTGAAATTGTATATTCTCCTCCTAAATTTGTACATATATCTCCTCAGTTTATCACTGATTTTGATCAAAATCTTCCATCTGAGCCATGTGATGACCATATCCAAGTTGATGACCCTCATGAAACCAAGGTTGATGTCCCACCTCTTGTACTTTATCCAACACCCTCCAAGATTCAGCATAGATATAGTCCTTTAAAATGACCTCACATCCTTCATGACGTTCTTCCATAGCACTATAAGTATCTACCTATGTTTGATGGAGAACCTAATGTCATCACAACTAAAAAACAAATCGAAGATTTTGAACATTTTGTATATTTGTTTGAGATTGATTACGATGATGTTTGTATGAGGGCCTTCTCTCAATCCTTGAAAGGGGATACCAAATATTGGTTTAAACATTTACATCTAGAGACAATTAGCTCATGAGAGGACTTGAATAATGTATTTTTGAAGTTTTGGGGCAAGGAGAAATATTTGGATCTACAACTTACATAGTTCTATGCCTTGAGAAGGAAGAGAAATAAAACTATTTCTACATTCAGTAGAAGGTTTTCCGATATTTATTACAATTTTCCCAAAGAAATTAAACCCATTGAAGCTGCTGCCATGCTCCATTATGCAACAAATTTTCATCCATATTTGTCTTTCCTCGTGATGGAAAGAAGACCTAAGTCCTTCCAGAAAATGTTTAATGATGATCAGGAGATTCAACACAATATCCAAGCATGTAAACATATTCAAAATCAGGAGTTGGATGCCAAAGAACATGACAATGAATATGAACATATAACAATTGATTTGAATCTTGAGCAGAGAGTTAATAATATCATATGCCCTCTTGAAGTTTTAAATGCTAATGATTTTGCAAAGGATTATATTCCACTTATTGAAAGAGAAGGTGCTAATTTAGTTTCTGATCCATCCCATGATAAGCATGGGGATGATGGTTTTATGTATTCATTTGTAGACAGTCAAGAAAATGAATTTGCAAATCAGTTTGTTGAAGACCAGATTGATGTTCCAATCCTTTCCTTGTTAGATGACATTGAAGATGTTGTTGATTTTCCTATATATGATGAATATGATGATGATTATGATGTTGACTTCCTAGAACAACCAGTTGCATGTTCTCTATCAAAAAATGTACATTTTTAGCAGTGTAATGAGAGCAATCAACCTACATATCACAGTTACAAAGAGGAAAGTGTTGAATCAGCTGAACGAAATTCTTTACCTTTATACTTTTCTTCATTTAAATTGTTGAAAGAAAATTCTAATATCATCACTAAAGCAAATGAATGTGTGTTGATGCCAAATCACACTGACTCACTGGAACAAATTGACAAGAAATTGCAACAATCTTCTCATGTGTTTGATGACCCTGTTACTTTCTATGTAGAAGGTCTTGTCAAGTCAAAATTGCAGCCATTGGCCGAAGATGAATATGAAAATGAGTATGTTTAACAATCCAAAGAAATTTAAAAATGTGCATATGACAGCAGTGAAGAAAATGGAGAAGGTGTTGGCCCTTGACCAAGTTTTGAGGAACACTTGGTCATATTTGACCGTTTTTGGACATCGACACCCTGTCAAAGATGGAGCACCAGGCGAAGCAGAGATCACGAGATCTCGGCCCACTTTTGGGGCCCTATTAGGATTTTGGGTTAATGTAATGGGAAAGGGATGTCGGCCCATGGGTTTACCCATGTTTTAGGCCTATGTTGTAAAGTATAAATAAGTAGCTAGGCAATGTAAGAAGTGTTGATGGCTTAGTGCTAGTAATTAGATCTATGTGATCGAATGTAAATTTTTTGTGCATGATTGTAAGAGGCTTGCAGAACTAAGTGAAAGTGATGTAAGTGTTGAGTGCATGGACTATAAGGAGGCTCTGTGCTAGATCTACTTGGGGAAGGAGGATCTGGCGAGGTGTGCACAGATCTCCTGTCCTATGCGGAGTATAGTTAAGCTCTGTGTTATAATAAGATTGACCAAAGCTAATAAAGAAGAAGAAGATTTTGTGAATGTAGCCCCAAGGTGGGGGTGAACCATGTAAATCTGTGTGTCATGCTTTGTGTTATTTCTTCCTTGTGTTTTTACTATCTTGCTAAGTGTTATGCCATGACTAGATAGATTTGCTTATGCTTTGTGATTCACTAGATGTATATGAATAATATACTTGATGTGTATGAGGATGCTTAGTGCTAATATATAACATCTAATATTTTTTGTTGTTGCTAAGCATTGAAATATATTATATGTGAGCAAGTACTGTGATGTTCTGTCTTATCTGCGAATTACAATAAGGGTGAATAAGTGATGAATGAATGATGTTAAGTGCTCTGTAAAGGATATAATCACATATCTGTGTCCCAAATAAGGTTGCAGACACATGAGTCTTGCAACCAACCCTGCCTCTACCTCAGGTGAGACTTCATCTGCTTCGCAGGTGTTGCCAAAAGGGCTGGTAGATAGGGCTTTGTTGGTGTTCTCTTGAGCATTGAACCCTGGGTCTTCCCCTGTGCCAACAAATGGTTCTGTTGCCAGGACATGAAGCTGTGATTGTTGGGAACTGAGGAAGAATATTTTTTTTGCAAAAGGAAGCTCTGTGCGTATATTTGTTTCCCTAGGGCACACATTTTTACTCGACCTATTAAGCTTTGTGCCAGGAATAAGGTTAGATCTAAAAAAAGGAAGATCAAATCCGAAGAAAAGAAGTGAGATCTGAATGCTCTATGCCAGGAAAAATAAAAGTGGAAATTTATGAAAGAAAGAAGTTAGGTCTGCAGAAAAGAGTTAATATATGTAATCTTTGTGCTCTAATAAAGGTAAGAATAGTCAAAATCTTTTAGATCTGAAAGCTTTGTGCTCTGTAGAAGTAGGATAAGTGAAGTTTTTTATTTCTAAAGCATGGATCTAGGTATGCTTGATAGATTATGTCCTAGCTTCAAAACTAGGGCATTAATAGATGAAAGAAAGTTTGATATGAATAGATTTGATAAGTATAATGATAGATATGCTATACCTATGCATAGAAAGAACGTATGGACTAACAAGTGGATGCAAGATCCTAGAAAGAGTTTTGTGCAGGCTAGTTACCATGATCCTAGTGCACAGTACAAAAGAAGTTGGGGAACATTTAAACGAAAGAGAGGGTTAACCCTCTGTTACAGTTACAGAAGATCGGGACATATTTCTAAGGAATTCCCTGGTGGAAGACCTAGTTGTCTCGATTGCAAATATTTGGACCATGAAGTGTTGGATTTCCCTAGAGTGATTGCTAATATTGAAAGAATGAATCTGAATGAAGAAAACCCTAATATAGATCTAGAAATAGTAGAAACTCAGAAGGAATCAGAAAAGATATTGCTATAGATGAAAGACACCTTAAATGATCACTAACATGTTAGGATATCAGATATCTTCAAAGAAAAGGAGCAAGTCAAAGCAAGAATAAGGGACTTCGACATTGACTATATTCTTGATGAAGAAACACAAGTGAACAATATGCTAGAAATAACTTGGGAAGCTATAGGAAAACCTGCCATGATCCCTTCCCTACGAGGGACAAGTTTATTCAGAGGAAAGTTAGTAAACCTATGTGGAAGGCTCACCCAGATACCTATGATTGTCAATGGAACTTCGACAGAGGAAGACTTTGATATTATTAAATTTGTTGAAGACAACGCCCTGTTTACCATGGTCATAGGAAAACCTTGGATTGATAGAGAACAATCCAAACAAAAACAGGAAGAATAAGTTTTGGAACAGAAGAAGCAAGAGTTAAAAGAATTTATGACCAGAAGGATCACACACTTGATTGAATAACAAAAGAGAAGATCACAGATGTTTAATACCATCAACTCCGATGTCGAGGCTAAGAGAACACTCAAGGATCCGTAGAAGATTGAGTTACCTATTTTTGATACATAAGAAGTATTATCCAGGAACCCTAGGAAATACTTTCAAGAACGCGACGTAACTAAGACCACATAAGATAAGCATCAGAATGGTAAAAGCATTATTGAGACGAAGCTCACTGGGAAGAAGGCTAGAAAGTTAAGAAAGAAAAGGGTTAATACTATAAGGTTACAAGAGGTTCTAGATGATACTTCTCAGACATAAAAATTGCAGAAATGGAACTTCGTCAAGATATAAGAAAAATGACATAGAGTACTTCACCATGATGAAGCAATATAGCCGTTGGGGCCAATATATCCGTTCGACTTCCGCTCTGAACGGGTAGAAAAGAAATAAAGGTTCACCATCCGACCGTTGAAAAGTGCCATAACGGGTCGAGCAAGAGTTAATGAAGGATCATAACCATTGCCAGTAGACCATTACTAAGTTTCCCTACTTAGTCCATCGTGCCACGCACTGAGAATAATTTTTTCTAAGTGAGAATTTGAGCACAAAACCTGAGATTAACTCACCCTGAGATCATTACCTTGTTCCCATACTATTCACTACAGTCTTGGAATTCCTCTCGCACCCGAGATAGTTGACCCAAGATTGTATGTAGAATGAGCTCAGCGCTACTGAGAAAATCGTTGAAGAAGTTTTAATTGACTTAATGACTGAGAGAGTCATGTCAGAGAGAGGAATGTCTACAGGTTTACAGGTATCGTCCTGGGGAGCCTTGCCAACTTCCCCCTCCACTGCTCAAGCAGGACCATCCCGACTACCTTCGGAAAGACGATCTAAGCTCGAAAATGACTTCGCCACTATGAGGATGATCCCAAGTATCTTTCCTAAGTATATCCCACCACTAAGTGGCACAGTGAATCGAGACACTGTACCCAGAGACTTTGACTATGCTGTGGTCATTGCGTACCTCCTGAAAGGGTTGCGTGTAGTTCATGTTGACTAGGATAAGCTCACAATGCTGAAATTTAGTGATTTTAACCTTGGAGATCGCAAGGTTTACTATGTTATATCCCCTCACAAGTACTTAACTATCACAAAAGGAAGGAACCCAAAGATTTTCCCTCAGCAATGGACCCATAACCTCATGCAATCAACCCTCCTCAATGTAATGAAGATTCCTCATTTCAGGAGGCATCAGGAAGTGAATGCATGCGTCATATTGTTGTTTTCCTTCTACCACAGAGGATACTTATGGTTGGACCGCCGCATCACTGTGGATCCAATTCTGATCAATCAGATCATAGGACTAAGTATGTAGGGCCCTGACCCACACGAGTTTTACCCTAGAAAGACCGTAGATTGCGCTCTCGCCCAAAAAATAAAATACACATATGGAGATGTAGAGAAGGGAATGCGAGGTTACAAGGTATCCTCCATTGAGAATGCATCAGTGCACCTCGGTTTCTAGCTGATCGCAGGGAAGTTAGTCCGCAAGAACAAACCTACACAGGTGACTATATTTGTAGTTGACCTCACAGGGAAGTGCGCGGAGGGAATACAAATGAATTGGGTAAAGTACCTTGTAAATCAGCTAGAGATTGACTTCATAAACGTGAAATACCAAGGGTATGACTTCCACTTTAGTTGGTTTCTCATATTTATCGCTTTGATCACTTGGGAGCTACCAGAAGGTGCCACTTTTCTAGAGATCGAACCCTTCAAATCACTGGCCGTGAATTTATATACACTGTGGTACTCCAATGACATGAACAAGTAGTGTTATTCCAATGTCATCTTTCATTCTTATTACAACCAATTAAACAATAAAATCTAGTCTACACCATGCCTCACACCAAAAACACTTCATAGTTTTAGACCTTTGATCAAATTCAGCATAGACCGCCACTTCACCTATATCATAGTGTGCATTGATGAGCAAAAACAACAACTCCATTCATACTATAAGTTGACAAAAGAAGACTTGGAGTAGATTACCAAGGAATGGTTGGCGGACCTCCTTGTTCCAATGGACCCCACAGAGATGTCTGACGTGGATATCCCTGAAGCCATGCCGGATACACCTGGACCGCGCAAGACTAAGAAGGATGTGGAATTTCAAGATATCCATAGCACATCCATGAATACTACTTCAATCTCACCTGCGAAGGAAGGTGATGGGGAAGAACTAGGTGGCACAGAAGTTGAAAAAAGCAAAGGCAAGGTTACTCCTCCTCTCCCCGAGGTTACTCCGCATGGAGAGGAGGAGGATCCCTCTGTGAAAAGGAATATTAACCCACCAAATCCATCGTCTCAAAAGAAAACTAAGGCCACCCAGACTACGTTCAAGACTACCCTTACACAGGACAACTTTGACTTCTTGATCGCTCTGCTAAATGATGCTTCACTAGAGATCGCAGAAAAGCAAGAAGTGAAGTAGGAGGAGGTATTCAACCAAATCAAGGGTGAAATTCAAGAAGTGTAGCAAGTACTCTAGTCCAACAAAGAATTTTCTACGACACCCTTGATAATTGAAACAACAGGAACAACTGATTAGCCCACCCAATTACACCAAATCGTTGAGAAAGTCAAAGCTCACCTTTGACGAGCTCAAGAAGACATAGCGCAAGCCACCCAGGCTTTGACACAAGTAAAGAGCACACATATAGTACAATAGAGGAAGGTATAATAGGAAAAGCTTGCCCTGGAAGAAAAGTGGGAGGAGGAAAAAGCACAGTTACAGTAGAACAAGTACCAGTTGCTAGTAGAGAAACTTGAAGTACAGGAAAGAGTTCATAGAGAAATTCACTTTGTGAAAGTCATTGAAGTGAAAATTGAAGAACGTGTCCCACAACAAGTGGCACAACTTGAAGAACTAATCCAACAACTTCAGCAACACATCGTAGATCTAGAACTTCGTACCGTGCCCGAGACTCCATAAGAAGTAGGAGACCTAAGGGAGGAAATTGCCCGTAGCGCAGTTGGCTGATTAAAAACCTTGGCTTTGGAATGTAAGAAGTTGAGCACTAGAAGCACCCTGACTTATGAGAACCTTACAGAGAACCAAGAATTGCATACATTAGAAGCACAACTCCAAGAAGAAAATCAACATGTAGATACGGTACAAGTGTAGCTAAAGGCCTTGACCTTAGTTGAAAGAATGAAGCGATTTCCAGAACAATGCACTGCCCAACAACAGGTACACATGCTGCAAAGTAAAGTGATGGAAGTCTCTCAACGACTTCAACCACTCCAAGAGAAAGCATGCCAAATGTTCACTGAAGTTGAGAGCCAGGCAACCGAGCTTGAATAGGTTTTCATCACTACAAAACAACGCATGGAAGGACCAGTAAACGATGCAGTGATCCAAGAGTTCACTGAGAAAGAGTTTGGCGCACTGCAACAGGTAAAAGTAGCTTGGCCGAAGTGTGAGAAATTTGAAGCAGAGCTGATCAAACCAGAGTGACTCGGGACGAGTCACAAGTGAGTGTTGGGGGCCTGTTGGCCCTTGACCAAGTTTTGAGGAACACTTGATCATATTTGACCATTTTTGGACATCGACACCCTATCATAGATGGAGCGCCAAGCGAAGCAGAGATCACGATATCTCGGCCTACTTTTGGGGCCCTTTTAGGGTTTTGGGTTAATGTAATGGGAAAGGGATGTTTCCCCATGGGTTTACCCATGTTTTAGGCCTATGTTGTAAAGTATAAATAAGTAGCTAGGAAATGTAAGAAGTGTCGATGGCTTAGTGCTAGTAATTAGATCTATGTGATCGAATGTAAATGTTTTGTGCATGATTGTAAGAGTCTTGCAGAGATGAGTGCAAGTGTTGTAAGTGTTGAGTGCATGGACTGTAAGGAGGCT
>ML818636.1:154742-166871 GCA_009831015.1 Picea engelmannii | reverse complement strand
TCAAACTCCATTGTAGGTATTTGCCTTATTTTCATTAAGGATGAATCTATGAAGTTGTTTGAAGCTCCATGATCAATGAGTACTGAAACCTTTTGTCCCTAAAGAACTCCTATCATCTTGAAGGTATTGAATCTACATACCCCACTGATGGATTCTATTGTAACCTTCCTATCTGCTGCAAGGACGAAACCTATTTCTTCCCCTTCTTCATTCTCTGTAGGGTCCAATATAGGTGGGTTTGCTTAAATGTTATGGATATGGCCAAAATATTCTTCCTCCTCATCATAAAAGGTCACCTCAATATAATGGGCATTGCCCTTACCCATCCATTTGTGCCATGTGTTAGCACCATGATTTTCATAGATAAGGCTAACGGTTTGTTAGCAGTTTTCAAAGTCAAGCCTGTTAGCACTAATATTGTTTTTATGCTTGGCATCATCTAACATCTCCAAGGGTCGCTTTGAAAGGGAAGATTTATCATTTATTATTTACATTTCCATTTGCAACTGCACGCTACAAAATTACTTGTGCGCTGCAAAATTCACTGCGCGATACAAACTTTTCTATGCGTCATGCAAAGAATGTTGTCGCGCAAAGGACGTTATCACGCAAAGGATGTTGTCGTGTAGAGAATGTTTTCGCACAAAGGATGTTCTCGCGTAGAGGATGTTGTCGTGCAAAGAATGTTGTCATGCATAAGATGTCGTCGTGCAGAGGATGTTGTTGCGCAAAATATGTCGTCACGCTGAGGATGTCATTCCGTAAACGATGTTGTCGCATAGAAGATGTCGTCGTGTAGAAGATGTCGTTGCATAGAAGATGTCATCACACAGAGGATGTTGTTGTGCATAGGTTGTTGTCTCGTAGAAGATGTTGTCACACATAGGATGTTGTCGCTAAGAGGATGTTTTTGCGTAGAGGATGTTGTTTCACAAAGAATGTTGTCACACAGAGAATGTTTTCATGCATAGAATGTTGTCGCACATAGGATGTTGTCGTGCTGCACAAATGACTGGTTTAGTGGTCAACTGCAAGATCACTTTCTGATAAACTGGAGAGGAATTTTGAAAATCCCCAAGAGGTTTTTGTTGAGGAAAAACCAAATAATAAAAACCTCTCTCAGATTTGAAAACCATTTCATATTTTGGGATATTTGAAGGAATATTTGAGCCCTATTTTTCAGTTTTCATGATTTTCTGTCCAAGACATATTTTTGCGACACGTATTTTGGCCAAATCGAGACTAATTTCAAGAAATAAAGAGAGGTTTTTCTTTATAACGAGATTAAATACAAAAATTTCTCTCATTTTTGAAAATCATTTTTTATACGTGATATATGATGTCATCTTTAATGCCTATTTTCCCAGTTTGTTGTGCAATCCGCTATGTTTTTTGTTGTAGGTTACTGTTGCGTAGAAAACTTGTTGTGCAGGGGTGACAGAGTGTCCAACAATCAAAATGATGACTTATCACAACTGTATGGTTGAATTTTGATCATGATCAATGATTGTAAATAATATTTTGGTTACGATTATTATTTGGCAAAGTTGGGTTTTCTATTTTTAGTAAATCCGTTGAAGTTATTGTTCTCTTTCAAAGAAATCAGATCCATGATTCTAGGAGAGGGGAGTTCGACCCTAGCAGCCAAGGGTGACATTATTTTTCTATATATGGGGATCGTTTTCATGTAAAAGGGGTTGGTTAGCAAAATAGTGTAGACAGTGACTATTGAATGTAGTTTTTGAATTTGATTGAAACTTAATGCAAAGGTCCTAAAGATTTGATGAAAAGTTTCTAATTGTAGCAGTTTGATGTATTGTACTCTCTCTTTGCGTACATGATTTCTTTCTTTCTTTATATTCATATCTATATTTTATCTAAATCAGAATGTGATTTTGAATCTAGAATTCATCGCACAGTGCTCTAGATTCAGGTCATTTAGATGACTGTGTTTCTTCTAAGCGAACTTCAAATTCATACCCAATGGTGCTCCAAGTTGCTTCATGTGTTTTTCTCTCGCCAATACAACGATTTTTAACTGAAATATTGTTGTTTACTTAGCCTTTATCCTCTCAAGCTCAGTCACTAAGTCATTCATTCTATCGTTTTCTTAAATTGACTCCATAGCCCAAGGTATTGCTTTCTTTGGACAATAGAACCAGAAATATTGTATGAAAGTGTTAAATCTAGCTGACAGTTTAAAGCCATACCCTGTATAGAGACGAAGTCTCAGAGAAATCCCTATCCAGGTTGGAAAGGCTAGTTTTCGGCCTCAAAGTTGATTTGTAAGCTGCCTCTGTCATTCGTTTCCTCAGCCGAATGGATTTTACATAGCCCTAACATTCCAAAATTATTGCTAAGGAACAAAGGTGAAATATTCCTTGGGAGAAATTTTTTTTTTTAGATCTGAGTACTGATGTTGAAAAATTTTCAGACACAAAAAGTTTGTACATCATTCACCTGGCGACTCCATTTTCAAGAATCTAGAATTCAAAAATTTCATGGCGACTCCACTATCCAAAGACTCAGTAGCCTGAAAATTTTATTGGCAACTCCAATCAAACTTCAAATATGGTTCAGAGACTCCACTGGAGGACGAGATCCATTGACAGAGCTATGCAAGGATATCATGGGAGAAAAAAAGTACCTAAAGTTGAGTTTTTTCCAAGACATAATATTTTTTGTTACTAAGTACTTTTTGTCCTTTCCTGAACATGCTAAATTTTTTTTTCTTTACATGTTGCATTCAAATGAAGATCATGAGAATCTTGAAATTGTATATTCTCCTCCTAAATTTGTACATATATCTCCTCAGTTTATCACTGATTTTGATCAAAATCTTCCATCTGAGCCATGTGATGACCATATCCAAGTTGATGACCCTCATGAAACCAAGGTTGATGTCCCACCTCTTGTACTTTATCCAACACCCTCCAAGATTCAGCATAGATATAGTCCTTTAAAATGACCTCACATCCTTCATGACGTTCTTCCATAGCACTATAAGTATCTACCTATGTTTGATGGAGAACCTAATGTCATCACAACTAAAAAACAAATCGAAGATTTTGAACATTTTGTATATTTGTTTGAGATTGATTACGATGATGTTTGTATGAGGGCCTTCTCTCAATCCTTGAAAGGGGATACCAAATATTGGTTTAAACATTTACATCTAGAGACAATTAGCTCATGAGAGGACTTGAATAATGTATTTTTGAAGTTTTGGGGCAAGGAGAAATATTTGGATCTACAACTTACATAGTTCTATGCCTTGAGAAGGAAGAGAAATAAAACTATTTCTACATTCAGTAGAAGGTTTTCCGATATTTATTACAATTTTCCCAAAGAAATTAAACCCATTGAAGCTGCTGCCATGCTCCATTATGCAACAAATTTTCATCCATATTTGTCTTTCCTCGTGATGGAAAGAAGACCTAAGTCCTTCCAGAAAATGTTTAATGATGATCAGGAGATTCAACACAATATCCAAGCATGTAAACATATTCAAAATCAGGAGTTGGATGCCAAAGAACATGACAATGAATATGAACATATAACAATTGATTTGAATCTTGAGCAGAGAGTTAATAATATCATATGCCCTCTTGAAGTTTTAAATGCTAATGATTTTGCAAAGGATTATATTCCACTTATTGAAAGAGAAGGTGCTAATTTAGTTTCTGATCCATCCCATGATAAGCATGGGGATGATGGTTTTATGTATTCATTTGTAGACAGTCAAGAAAATGAATTTGCAAATCAGTTTGTTGAAGACCAGATTGATGTTCCAATCCTTTCCTTGTTAGATGACATTGAAGATGTTGTTGATTTTCCTATATATGATGAATATGATGATGATTATGATGTTGACTTCCTAGAACAACCAGTTGCATGTTCTCTATCAAAAAATGTACATTTTTAGCAGTGTAATGAGAGCAATCAACCTACATATCACAGTTACAAAGAGGAAAGTGTTGAATCAGCTGAACGAAATTCTTTACCTTTATACTTTTCTTCATTTAAATTGTTGAAAGAAAATTCTAATATCATCACTAAAGCAAATGAATGTGTGTTGATGCCAAATCACACTGACTCACTGGAACAAATTGACAAGAAATTGCAACAATCTTCTCATGTGTTTGATGACCCTGTTACTTTCTATGTAGAAGGTCTTGTCAAGTCAAAATTGCAGCCATTGGCCGAAGATGAATATGAAAATGAGTATGTTTAACAATCCAAAGAAATTTAAAAATGTGCATATGACAGCAGTGAAGAAAATGGAGAAGGTGTTGGCCCTTGACCAAGTTTTGAGGAACACTTGGTCATATTTGACCGTTTTTGGACATCGACACCCTGTCAAAGATGGAGCACCAGGCGAAGCAGAGATCACGAGATCTCGGCCCACTTTTGGGGCCCTATTAGGATTTTGGGTTAATGTAATGGGAAAGGGATGTCGGCCCATGGGTTTACCCATGTTTTAGGCCTATGTTGTAAAGTATAAATAAGTAGCTAGGCAATGTAAGAAGTGTTGATGGCTTAGTGCTAGTAATTAGATCTATGTGATCGAATGTAAATTTTTTGTGCATGATTGTAAGAGGCTTGCAGAACTAAGTGAAAGTGATGTAAGTGTTGAGTGCATGGACTATAAGGAGGCTCTGTGCTAGATCTACTTGGGGAAGGAGGATCTGGCGAGGTGTGCACAGATCTCCTGTCCTATGCGGAGTATAGTTAAGCTCTGTGTTATAATAAGATTGACCAAAGCTAATAAAGAAGAAGAAGATTTTGTGAATGTAGCCCCAAGGTGGGGGTGAACCATGTAAATCTGTGTGTCATGCTTTGTGTTATTTCTTCCTTGTGTTTTTACTATCTTGCTAAGTGTTATGCCATGACTAGATAGATTTGCTTATGCTTTGTGATTCACTAGATGTATATGAATAATATACTTGATGTGTATGAGGATGCTTAGTGCTAATATATAACATCTAATATTTTTTGTTGTTGCTAAGCATTGAAATATATTATATGTGAGCAAGTACTGTGATGTTCTGTCTTATCTGCGAATTACAATAAGGGTGAATAAGTGATGAATGAATGATGTTAAGTGCTCTGTAAAGGATATAATCACATATCTGTGTCCCAAATAAGGTTGCAGACACATGAGTCTTGCAACCAACCCTGCCTCTACCTCAGGTGAGACTTCATCTGCTTCGCAGGTGTTGCCAAAAGGGCTGGTAGATAGGGCTTTGTTGGTGTTCTCTTGAGCATTGAACCCTGGGTCTTCCCCTGTGCCAACAAATGGTTCTGTTGCCAGGACATGAAGCTGTGATTGTTGGGAACTGAGGAAGAATATTTTTTTTGCAAAAGGAAGCTCTGTGCGTATATTTGTTTCCCTAGGGCACACATTTTTACTCGACCTATTAAGCTTTGTGCCAGGAATAAGGTTAGATCTAAAAAAAGGAAGATCAAATCCGAAGAAAAGAAGTGAGATCTGAATGCTCTATGCCAGGAAAAATAAAAGTGGAAATTTATGAAAGAAAGAAGTTAGGTCTGCAGAAAAGAGTTAATATATGTAATCTTTGTGCTCTAATAAAGGTAAGAATAGTCAAAATCTTTTAGATCTGAAAGCTTTGTGCTCTGTAGAAGTAGGATAAGTGAAGTTTTTTATTTCTAAAGCATGGATCTAGGTATGCTTGATAGATTATGTCCTAGCTTCAAAACTAGGGCATTAATAGATGAAAGAAAGTTTGATATGAATAGATTTGATAAGTATAATGATAGATATGCTATACCTATGCATAGAAAGAACGTATGGACTAACAAGTGGATGCAAGATCCTAGAAAGAGTTTTGTGCAGGCTAGTTACCATGATCCTAGTGCACAGTACAAAAGAAGTTGGGGAACATTTAAACGAAAGAGAGGGTTAACCCTCTGTTACAGTTACAGAAGATCGGGACATATTTCTAAGGAATTCCCTGGTGGAAGACCTAGTTGTCTCGATTGCAAATATTTGGACCATGAAGTGTTGGATTTCCCTAGAGTGATTGCTAATATTGAAAGAATGAATCTGAATGAAGAAAACCCTAATATAGATCTAGAAATAGTAGAAACTCAGAAGGAATCAGAAAAGATATTGCTATAGATGAAAGACACCTTAAATGATCACTAACATGTTAGGATATCAGATATCTTCAAAGAAAAGGAGCAAGTCAAAGCAAGAATAAGGGACTTCGACATTGACTATATTCTTGATGAAGAAACACAAGTGAACAATATGCTAGAAATAACTTGGGAAGCTATAGGAAAACCTGCCATGATCCCTTCCCTACGAGGGACAAGTTTATTCAGAGGAAAGTTAGTAAACCTATGTGGAAGGCTCACCCAGATACCTATGATTGTCAATGGAACTTCGACAGAGGAAGACTTTGATATTATTAAATTTGTTGAAGACAACGCCCTGTTTACCATGGTCATAGGAAAACCTTGGATTGATAGAGAACAATCCAAACAAAAACAGGAAGAATAAGTTTTGGAACAGAAGAAGCAAGAGTTAAAAGAATTTATGACCAGAAGGATCACACACTTGATTGAATAACAAAAGAGAAGATCACAGATGTTTAATACCATCAACTCCGATGTCGAGGCTAAGAGAACACTCAAGGATCCGTAGAAGATTGAGTTACCTATTTTTGATACATAAGAAGTATTATCCAGGAACCCTAGGAAATACTTTCAAGAACGCGACGTAACTAAGACCACATAAGATAAGCATCAGAATGGTAAAAGCATTATTGAGACGAAGCTCACTGGGAAGAAGGCTAGAAAGTTAAGAAAGAAAAGGGTTAATACTATAAGGTTACAAGAGGTTCTAGATGATACTTCTCAGACATAAAAATTGCAGAAATGGAACTTCGTCAAGATATAAGAAAAATGACATAGAGTACTTCACCATGATGAAGCAATATAGCCGTTGGGGCCAATATATCCGTTCGACTTCCGCTCTGAACGGGTAGAAAAGAAATAAAGGTTCACCATCCGACCGTTGAAAAGTGCCATAACGGGTCGAGCAAGAGTTAATGAAGGATCATAACCATTGCCAGTAGACCATTACTAAGTTTCCCTACTTAGTCCATCGTGCCACGCACTGAGAATAATTTTTTCTAAGTGAGAATTTGAGCACAAAACCTGAGATTAACTCACCCTGAGATCATTACCTTGTTCCCATACTATTCACTACAGTCTTGGAATTCCTCTCGCACCCGAGATAGTTGACCCAAGATTGTATGTAGAATGAGCTCAGCGCTACTGAGAAAATCGTTGAAGAAGTTTTAATTGACTTAATGACTGAGAGAGTCATGTCAGAGAGAGGAATGTCTACAGGTTTACAGGTATCGTCCTGGGGAGCCTTGCCAACTTCCCCCTCCACTGCTCAAGCAGGACCATCCCGACTACCTTCGGAAAGACGATCTAAGCTCGAAAATGACTTCGCCACTATGAGGATGATCCCAAGTATCTTTCCTAAGTATATCCCACCACTAAGTGGCACAGTGAATCGAGACACTGTACCCAGAGACTTTGACTATGCTGTGGTCATTGCGTACCTCCTGAAAGGGTTGCGTGTAGTTCATGTTGACTAGGATAAGCTCACAATGCTGAAATTTAGTGATTTTAACCTTGGAGATCGCAAGGTTTACTATGTTATATCCCCTCACAAGTACTTAACTATCACAAAAGGAAGGAACCCAAAGATTTTCCCTCAGCAATGGACCCATAACCTCATGCAATCAACCCTCCTCAATGTAATGAAGATTCCTCATTTCAGGAGGCATCAGGAAGTGAATGCATGCGTCATATTGTTGTTTTCCTTCTACCACAGAGGATACTTATGGTTGGACCGCCGCATCACTGTGGATCCAATTCTGATCAATCAGATCATAGGACTAAGTATGTAGGGCCCTGACCCACACGAGTTTTACCCTAGAAAGACCGTAGATTGCGCTCTCGCCCAAAAAATAAAATACACATATGGAGATGTAGAGAAGGGAATGCGAGGTTACAAGGTATCCTCCATTGAGAATGCATCAGTGCACCTCGGTTTCTAGCTGATCGCAGGGAAGTTAGTCCGCAAGAACAAACCTACACAGGTGACTATATTTGTAGTTGACCTCACAGGGAAGTGCGCGGAGGGAATACAAATGAATTGGGTAAAGTACCTTGTAAATCAGCTAGAGATTGACTTCATAAACGTGAAATACCAAGGGTATGACTTCCACTTTAGTTGGTTTCTCATATTTATCGCTTTGATCACTTGGGAGCTACCAGAAGGTGCCACTTTTCTAGAGATCGAACCCTTCAAATCACTGGCCGTGAATTTATATACACTGTGGTACTCCAATGACATGAACAAGTAGTGTTATTCCAATGTCATCTTTCATTCTTATTACAACCAATTAAACAATAAAATCTAGTCTACACCATGCCTCACACCAAAAACACTTCATAGTTTTAGACCTTTGATCAAATTCAGCATAGACCGCCACTTCACCTATATCATAGTGTGCATTGATGAGCAAAAACAACAACTCCATTCATACTATAAGTTGACAAAAGAAGACTTGGAGTAGATTACCAAGGAATGGTTGGCGGACCTCCTTGTTCCAATGGACCCCACAGAGATGTCTGACGTGGATATCCCTGAAGCCATGCCGGATACACCTGGACCGCGCAAGACTAAGAAGGATGTGGAATTTCAAGATATCCATAGCACATCCATGAATACTACTTCAATCTCACCTGCGAAGGAAGGTGATGGGGAAGAACTAGGTGGCACAGAAGTTGAAAAAAGCAAAGGCAAGGTTACTCCTCCTCTCCCCGAGGTTACTCCGCATGGAGAGGAGGAGGATCCCTCTGTGAAAAGGAATATTAACCCACCAAATCCATCGTCTCAAAAGAAAACTAAGGCCACCCAGACTACGTTCAAGACTACCCTTACACAGGACAACTTTGACTTCTTGATCGCTCTGCTAAATGATGCTTCACTAGAGATCGCAGAAAAGCAAGAAGTGAAGTAGGAGGAGGTATTCAACCAAATCAAGGGTGAAATTCAAGAAGTGTAGCAAGTACTCTAGTCCAACAAAGAATTTTCTACGACACCCTTGATAATTGAAACAACAGGAACAACTGATTAGCCCACCCAATTACACCAAATCGTTGAGAAAGTCAAAGCTCACCTTTGACGAGCTCAAGAAGACATAGCGCAAGCCACCCAGGCTTTGACACAAGTAAAGAGCACACATATAGTACAATAGAGGAAGGTATAATAGGAAAAGCTTGCCCTGGAAGAAAAGTGGGAGGAGGAAAAAGCACAGTTACAGTAGAACAAGTACCAGTTGCTAGTAGAGAAACTTGAAGTACAGGAAAGAGTTCATAGAGAAATTCACTTTGTGAAAGTCATTGAAGTGAAAATTGAAGAACGTGTCCCACAACAAGTGGCACAACTTGAAGAACTAATCCAACAACTTCAGCAACACATCGTAGATCTAGAACTTCGTACCGTGCCCGAGACTCCATAAGAAGTAGGAGACCTAAGGGAGGAAATTGCCCGTAGCGCAGTTGGCTGATTAAAAACCTTGGCTTTGGAATGTAAGAAGTTGAGCACTAGAAGCACCCTGACTTATGAGAACCTTACAGAGAACCAAGAATTGCATACATTAGAAGCACAACTCCAAGAAGAAAATCAACATGTAGATACGGTACAAGTGTAGCTAAAGGCCTTGACCTTAGTTGAAAGAATGAAGCGATTTCCAGAACAATGCACTGCCCAACAACAGGTACACATGCTGCAAAGTAAAGTGATGGAAGTCTCTCAACGACTTCAACCACTCCAAGAGAAAGCATGCCAAATGTTCACTGAAGTTGAGAGCCAGGCAACCGAGCTTGAATAGGTTTTCATCACTACAAAACAACGCATGGAAGGACCAGTAAACGATGCAGTGATCCAAGAGTTCACTGAGAAAGAGTTTGGCGCACTGCAACAGGTAAAAGTAGCTTGGCCGAAGTGTGAGAAATTTGAAGCAGAGCTGATCAAACCAGAGTGACTCGGGACGAGTCACAAGTGAGTGTTGGGGGCCTGTTGGCCCTTGACCAAGTTTTGAGGAACACTTGATCATATTTGACCATTTTTGGACATCGACACCCTATCATAGATGGAGCGCCAAGCGAAGCAGAGATCACGATATCTCGGCCTACTTTTGGGGCCCTTTTAGGGTTTTGGGTTAATGTAATGGGAAAGGGATGTTTCCCCATGGGTTTACCCATGTTTTAGGCCTATGTTGTAAAGTATAAATAAGTAGCTAGGAAATGTAAGAAGTGTCGATGGCTTAGTGCTAGTAATTAGATCTATGTGATCGAATGTAAATGTTTTGTGCATGATTGTAAGAGTCTTGCAGAGATGAGTGCAAGTGTTGTAAGTGTTGAGTGCATGGACTGTAAGGAGGCTCTGTGATAGATCTACTCGGGGAAGGAGGATCTGGCAAGGTGCGCGCAGATCTCTTGTCCTATGTGGAGTACAGTTAAGCTCTATGCTGTAATCAGATTGACCAAAGCTAATAAAGAAGAAGAAGACTTTGTGGATGTAGCCCCAGGGTGGGGGTGAACCACGTAAACATGTGTGTCATGCTTTGTGTTGTTGCTTCCTTGTGTTTTCACTATCTTTCTAAGTGCTATTCCATGATTAGATAGATTTGCTTATGCTTTGTGATTCACTATATGTATATGAATAGTATATATGACGTGTATGAGGATGATTAGTGCTGATCTACATGATCTAATATGTTTTGTTGTTGCTAAGCACTGAAGTATCTTATATCTGAGAAAGTATTGCGATGTTCTATCTTATCTGAGAAGTACAATAAGGGTGAATAAGTGATGAATGAACGATGATAAGTGCTATGTAAAGGATATAATCACATATTTGTGTCCTAGCTAAGGTTGCATACACCTGAGTCTTGCAACCACCCCTGCCTCTACCTGGGGTGAAACTTCATCTTTTTACCAGGTTTTTCCAAAAGGGTTGATAGTTAGGTCTTTATTGGTGCGCTCTTGAGCGTTGAACCGTAGGTCTACCCCTGTGCCAACAAAAGGTTTTGAATCAGGTGAAAGAACCTTGCCATTATGTTTTGCTTCTTTCAAATTGTTGAAGAAAAATGTTTATAATGTTTCAAATCAGAAATCCTCCAGGCATGATGTTGAATATGAAGAAAGAAACAGACTTGCAAATGAGAACTATATTCTGTTATGTTTTTCTTCCTTTGAATTGTTGAAAGTAAGTCATTAGATAATAGAGGAAGTAGGGAAGTCTAATTGCATTCACAGTGACACAATTTTGGATGAGAAAATTGTTATCAGTGAGGAATACCAACAACCTTCTCATGCATTTAATGACCATGTTGTTGATTACATGGAAGGTTATTTCAATTCAGATTTGCAGCATGTGCTCAACTACTAGCTTGGAAATAAATATGATGGTCAATCAAAGTCAGTGTTAGATATGGATTTGTTTCCACCAGGGGTTTCTTTTCATCCAACATTTTCTTCTGATTTAGAAGATTGTTATTTCCAGTAGTCTCAACAGATTTTTCATCCTCTTGGTGGCAATCAACAGGTTAAATCACATGAAAACAAGAATGCAGTGGAAGGGGTGAAACATGATTGTTGTTTTGTGCATGTTTTAGAGGATCCATTTGAATTTTTGTTGGAGGTAGAAAACAATCCCAATGTTTTTAATTTTTTGAGATTTGAATTTATAGGTAAATTTTTTAATGAATTACCAATAAACAGGATTTGGAGAAAGCATGTGCAAAGAAGACAAACACTAGATAAAATTCTTTCATGGTTGCATTGGAATTATGATTTCACTTGATTGGTAGTTCATTTCATCAGTTAGGGTAGGTAGGAGTATGAATAAGATTGGTTCTACGATCATTTATTTCAACAATCTCTTGTTTTCATTTTCAGTAGTTTTCAAATTTCAGTTTGGAGCATATACAGTTTTGGGTTTTCAGTGGATACAAGTGACAAGTCAGAGCAGGGTAAACACACATTTTTTGGGAACAACCTAATGGATAATCC
>ML818636.1:124931-146374 GCA_009831015.1 Picea engelmannii | reverse complement strand
TCAAACTCCATTGTAGGTATTTGCCTTATTTTCATTAAGGATGAATCTATGAAGTTGTTTGAAGCTCCATGATCAATGAGTACTGAAACCTTTTGTCCCTAAAGAACTCCTATCATCTTGAAGGTATTGAATCTACATACCCCACTGATGGATTCTATTGTAACCTTCCTATCTGCTGCAAGGACGAAACCTATTTCTTCCCCTTCTTCATTCTCTGTAGGGTCCAATATAGGTGGGTTTGCTTAAATGTTATGGATATGGCCAAAATATTCTTCCTCCTCATCATAAAAGGTCACCTCAATATAATGGGCATTGCCCTTACCCATCCATTTGTGCCATGTGTTAGCACCATGATTTTCATAGATAAGGCTAACGGTTTGTTAGCAGTTTTCAAAGTCAAGCCTGTTAGCACTAATATTGTTTTTATGCTTGGCATCATCTAACATCTCCAAGGGTCGCTTTGAAAGGGAAGATTTATCATTTATTATTTACATTTCCATTTGCAACTGCACGCTACAAAATTACTTGTGCGCTGCAAAATTCACTGCGCGATACAAACTTTTCTATGCGTCATGCAAAGAATGTTGTCGCGCAAAGGACGTTATCACGCAAAGGATGTTGTCGTGTAGAGAATGTTTTCGCACAAAGGATGTTCTCGCGTAGAGGATGTTGTCGTGCAAAGAATGTTGTCATGCATAAGATGTCGTCGTGCAGAGGATGTTGTTGCGCAAAATATGTCGTCACGCTGAGGATGTCATTCCGTAAACGATGTTGTCGCATAGAAGATGTCGTCGTGTAGAAGATGTCGTTGCATAGAAGATGTCATCACACAGAGGATGTTGTTGTGCATAGGTTGTTGTCTCGTAGAAGATGTTGTCACACATAGGATGTTGTCGCTAAGAGGATGTTTTTGCGTAGAGGATGTTGTTTCACAAAGAATGTTGTCACACAGAGAATGTTTTCATGCATAGAATGTTGTCGCACATAGGATGTTGTCGTGCTGCACAAATGACTGGTTTAGTGGTCAACTGCAAGATCACTTTCTGATAAACTGGAGAGGAATTTTGAAAATCCCCAAGAGGTTTTTGTTGAGGAAAAACCAAATAATAAAAACCTCTCTCAGATTTGAAAACCATTTCATATTTTGGGATATTTGAAGGAATATTTGAGCCCTATTTTTCAGTTTTCATGATTTTCTGTCCAAGACATATTTTTGCGACACGTATTTTGGCCAAATCGAGACTAATTTCAAGAAATAAAGAGAGGTTTTTCTTTATAACGAGATTAAATACAAAAATTTCTCTCATTTTTGAAAATCATTTTTTATACGTGATATATGATGTCATCTTTAATGCCTATTTTCCCAGTTTGTTGTGCAATCCGCTATGTTTTTTGTTGTAGGTTACTGTTGCGTAGAAAACTTGTTGTGCAGGGGTGACAGAGTGTCCAACAATCAAAATGATGACTTATCACAACTGTATGGTTGAATTTTGATCATGATCAATGATTGTAAATAATATTTTGGTTACGATTATTATTTGGCAAAGTTGGGTTTTCTATTTTTAGTAAATCCGTTGAAGTTATTGTTCTCTTTCAAAGAAATCAGATCCATGATTCTAGGAGAGGGGAGTTCGACCCTAGCAGCCAAGGGTGACATTATTTTTCTATATATGGGGATCGTTTTCATGTAAAAGGGGTTGGTTAGCAAAATAGTGTAGACAGTGACTATTGAATGTAGTTTTTGAATTTGATTGAAACTTAATGCAAAGGTCCTAAAGATTTGATGAAAAGTTTCTAATTGTAGCAGTTTGATGTATTGTACTCTCTCTTTGCGTACATGATTTCTTTCTTTCTTTATATTCATATCTATATTTTATCTAAATCAGAATGTGATTTTGAATCTAGAATTCATCGCACAGTGCTCTAGATTCAGGTCATTTAGATGACTGTGTTTCTTCTAAGCGAACTTCAAATTCATACCCAATGGTGCTCCAAGTTGCTTCATGTGTTTTTCTCTCGCCAATACAACGATTTTTAACTGAAATATTGTTGTTTACTTAGCCTTTATCCTCTCAAGCTCAGTCACTAAGTCATTCATTCTATCGTTTTCTTAAATTGACTCCATAGCCCAAGGTATTGCTTTCTTTGGACAATAGAACCAGAAATATTGTATGAAAGTGTTAAATCTAGCTGACAGTTTAAAGCCATACCCTGTATAGAGACGAAGTCTCAGAGAAATCCCTATCCAGGTTGGAAAGGCTAGTTTTCGGCCTCAAAGTTGATTTGTAAGCTGCCTCTGTCATTCGTTTCCTCAGCCGAATGGATTTTACATAGCCCTAACATTCCAAAATTATTGCTAAGGAACAAAGGTGAAATATTCCTTGGGAGAAATTTTTTTTTTTAGATCTGAGTACTGATGTTGAAAAATTTTCAGACACAAAAAGTTTGTACATCATTCACCTGGCGACTCCATTTTCAAGAATCTAGAATTCAAAAATTTCATGGCGACTCCACTATCCAAAGACTCAGTAGCCTGAAAATTTTATTGGCAACTCCAATCAAACTTCAAATATGGTTCAGAGACTCCACTGGAGGACGAGATCCATTGACAGAGCTATGCAAGGATATCATGGGAGAAAAAAAGTACCTAAAGTTGAGTTTTTTCCAAGACATAATATTTTTTGTTACTAAGTACTTTTTGTCCTTTCCTGAACATGCTAAATTTTTTTTTCTTTACATGTTGCATTCAAATGAAGATCATGAGAATCTTGAAATTGTATATTCTCCTCCTAAATTTGTACATATATCTCCTCAGTTTATCACTGATTTTGATCAAAATCTTCCATCTGAGCCATGTGATGACCATATCCAAGTTGATGACCCTCATGAAACCAAGGTTGATGTCCCACCTCTTGTACTTTATCCAACACCCTCCAAGATTCAGCATAGATATAGTCCTTTAAAATGACCTCACATCCTTCATGACGTTCTTCCATAGCACTATAAGTATCTACCTATGTTTGATGGAGAACCTAATGTCATCACAACTAAAAAACAAATCGAAGATTTTGAACATTTTGTATATTTGTTTGAGATTGATTACGATGATGTTTGTATGAGGGCCTTCTCTCAATCCTTGAAAGGGGATACCAAATATTGGTTTAAACATTTACATCTAGAGACAATTAGCTCATGAGAGGACTTGAATAATGTATTTTTGAAGTTTTGGGGCAAGGAGAAATATTTGGATCTACAACTTACATAGTTCTATGCCTTGAGAAGGAAGAGAAATAAAACTATTTCTACATTCAGTAGAAGGTTTTCCGATATTTATTACAATTTTCCCAAAGAAATTAAACCCATTGAAGCTGCTGCCATGCTCCATTATGCAACAAATTTTCATCCATATTTGTCTTTCCTCGTGATGGAAAGAAGACCTAAGTCCTTCCAGAAAATGTTTAATGATGATCAGGAGATTCAACACAATATCCAAGCATGTAAACATATTCAAAATCAGGAGTTGGATGCCAAAGAACATGACAATGAATATGAACATATAACAATTGATTTGAATCTTGAGCAGAGAGTTAATAATATCATATGCCCTCTTGAAGTTTTAAATGCTAATGATTTTGCAAAGGATTATATTCCACTTATTGAAAGAGAAGGTGCTAATTTAGTTTCTGATCCATCCCATGATAAGCATGGGGATGATGGTTTTATGTATTCATTTGTAGACAGTCAAGAAAATGAATTTGCAAATCAGTTTGTTGAAGACCAGATTGATGTTCCAATCCTTTCCTTGTTAGATGACATTGAAGATGTTGTTGAT
Organism: Picea engelmannii; assembly: GCA_009831015.1. NCBI lineage: Eukaryota > Viridiplantae > Streptophyta > Pinopsida > Pinales > Pinaceae > Picea > Picea engelmannii. Next base: position 142,542 of record ML818636.1, on the reverse strand, counting down.
TTTCCTATATATGATGAATATGATGATGATTATGATGTTGACTTCCTAGAACAACCAGTTGCATGTTCTCTATCAAAAAATGTACATTTTTAGCAGTGTAATGAGAGCAATCAACCTACATATCACAGTTACAAAGAGGAAAGTGTTGAATCAGCTGAACGAAATTCTTTACCTTTATACTTTTCTTCATTTAAATTGTTGAAAGAAAATTCTAATATCATCACTAAAGCAAATGAATGTGTGTTGATGCCAAATCACACTGACTCACTGGAACAAATTGACAAGAAATTGCAACAATCTTCTCATGTGTTTGATGACCCTGTTACTTTCTATGTAGAAGGTCTTGTCAAGTCAAAATTGCAGCCATTGGCCGAAGATGAATATGAAAATGAGTATGTTTAACAATCCAAAGAAATTTAAAAATGTGCATATGACAGCAGTGAAGAAAATGGAGAAGGTGTTGGCCCTTGACCAAGTTTTGAGGAACACTTGGTCATATTTGACCGTTTTTGGACATCGACACCCTGTCAAAGATGGAGCACCAGGCGAAGCAGAGATCACGAGATCTCGGCCCACTTTTGGGGCCCTATTAGGATTTTGGGTTAATGTAATGGGAAAGGGATGTCGGCCCATGGGTTTACCCATGTTTTAGGCCTATGTTGTAAAGTATAAATAAGTAGCTAGGCAATGTAAGAAGTGTTGATGGCTTAGTGCTAGTAATTAGATCTATGTGATCGAATGTAAATTTTTTGTGCATGATTGTAAGAGGCTTGCAGAACTAAGTGAAAGTGATGTAAGTGTTGAGTGCATGGACTATAAGGAGGCTCTGTGCTAGATCTACTTGGGGAAGGAGGATCTGGCGAGGTGTGCACAGATCTCCTGTCCTATGCGGAGTATAGTTAAGCTCTGTGTTATAATAAGATTGACCAAAGCTAATAAAGAAGAAGAAGATTTTGTGAATGTAGCCCCAAGGTGGGGGTGAACCATGTAAATCTGTGTGTCATGCTTTGTGTTATTTCTTCCTTGTGTTTTTACTATCTTGCTAAGTGTTATGCCATGACTAGATAGATTTGCTTATGCTTTGTGATTCACTAGATGTATATGAATAATATACTTGATGTGTATGAGGATGCTTAGTGCTAATATATAACATCTAATATTTTTTGTTGTTGCTAAGCATTGAAATATATTATATGTGAGCAAGTACTGTGATGTTCTGTCTTATCTGCGAATTACAATAAGGGTGAATAAGTGATGAATGAATGATGTTAAGTGCTCTGTAAAGGATATAATCACATATCTGTGTCCCAAATAAGGTTGCAGACACATGAGTCTTGCAACCAACCCTGCCTCTACCTCAGGTGAGACTTCATCTGCTTCGCAGGTGTTGCCAAAAGGGCTGGTAGATAGGGCTTTGTTGGTGTTCTCTTGAGCATTGAACCCTGGGTCTTCCCCTGTGCCAACAAATGGTTCTGTTGCCAGGACATGAAGCTGTGATTGTTGGGAACTGAGGAAGAATATTTTTTTTGCAAAAGGAAGCTCTGTGCGTATATTTGTTTCCCTAGGGCACACATTTTTACTCGACCTATTAAGCTTTGTGCCAGGAATAAGGTTAGATCTAAAAAAAGGAAGATCAAATCCGAAGAAAAGAAGTGAGATCTGAATGCTCTATGCCAGGAAAAATAAAAGTGGAAATTTATGAAAGAAAGAAGTTAGGTCTGCAGAAAAGAGTTAATATATGTAATCTTTGTGCTCTAATAAAGGTAAGAATAGTCAAAATCTTTTAGATCTGAAAGCTTTGTGCTCTGTAGAAGTAGGATAAGTGAAGTTTTTTATTTCTAAAGCATGGATCTAGGTATGCTTGATAGATTATGTCCTAGCTTCAAAACTAGGGCATTAATAGATGAAAGAAAGTTTGATATGAATAGATTTGATAAGTATAATGATAGATATGCTATACCTATGCATAGAAAGAACGTATGGACTAACAAGTGGATGCAAGATCCTAGAAAGAGTTTTGTGCAGGCTAGTTACCATGATCCTAGTGCACAGTACAAAAGAAGTTGGGGAACATTTAAACGAAAGAGAGGGTTAACCCTCTGTTACAGTTACAGAAGATCGGGACATATTTCTAAGGAATTCCCTGGTGGAAGACCTAGTTGTCTCGATTGCAAATATTTGGACCATGAAGTGTTGGATTTCCCTAGAGTGATTGCTAATATTGAAAGAATGAATCTGAATGAAGAAAACCCTAATATAGATCTAGAAATAGTAGAAACTCAGAAGGAATCAGAAAAGATATTGCTATAGATGAAAGACACCTTAAATGATCACTAACATGTTAGGATATCAGATATCTTCAAAGAAAAGGAGCAAGTCAAAGCAAGAATAAGGGACTTCGACATTGACTATATTCTTGATGAAGAAACACAAGTGAACAATATGCTAGAAATAACTTGGGAAGCTATAGGAAAACCTGCCATGATCCCTTCCCTACGAGGGACAAGTTTATTCAGAGGAAAGTTAGTAAACCTATGTGGAAGGCTCACCCAGATACCTATGATTGTCAATGGAACTTCGACAGAGGAAGACTTTGATATTATTAAATTTGTTGAAGACAACGCCCTGTTTACCATGGTCATAGGAAAACCTTGGATTGATAGAGAACAATCCAAACAAAAACAGGAAGAATAAGTTTTGGAACAGAAGAAGCAAGAGTTAAAAGAATTTATGACCAGAAGGATCACACACTTGATTGAATAACAAAAGAGAAGATCACAGATGTTTAATACCATCAACTCCGATGTCGAGGCTAAGAGAACACTCAAGGATCCGTAGAAGATTGAGTTACCTATTTTTGATACATAAGAAGTATTATCCAGGAACCCTAGGAAATACTTTCAAGAACGCGACGTAACTAAGACCACATAAGATAAGCATCAGAATGGTAAAAGCATTATTGAGACGAAGCTCACTGGGAAGAAGGCTAGAAAGTTAAGAAAGAAAAGGGTTAATACTATAAGGTTACAAGAGGTTCTAGATGATACTTCTCAGACATAAAAATTGCAGAAATGGAACTTCGTCAAGATATAAGAAAAATGACATAGAGTACTTCACCATGATGAAGCAATATAGCCGTTGGGGCCAATATATCCGTTCGACTTCCGCTCTGAACGGGTAGAAAAGAAATAAAGGTTCACCATCCGACCGTTGAAAAGTGCCATAACGGGTCGAGCAAGAGTTAATGAAGGATCATAACCATTGCCAGTAGACCATTACTAAGTTTCCCTACTTAGTCCATCGTGCCACGCACTGAGAATAATTTTTTCTAAGTGAGAATTTGAGCACAAAACCTGAGATTAACTCACCCTGAGATCATTACCTTGTTCCCATACTATTCACTACAGTCTTGGAATTCCTCTCGCACCCGAGATAGTTGACCCAAGATTGTATGTAGAATGAGCTCAGCGCTACTGAGAAAATCGTTGAAGAAGTTTTAATTGACTTAATGACTGAGAGAGTCATGTCAGAGAGAGGAATGTCTACAGGTTTACAGGTATCGTCCTGGGGAGCCTTGCCAACTTCCCCCTCCACTGCTCAAGCAGGACCATCCCGACTACCTTCGGAAAGACGATCTAAGCTCGAAAATGACTTCGCCACTATGAGGATGATCCCAAGTATCTTTCCTAAGTATATCCCACCACTAAGTGGCACAGTGAATCGAGACACTGTACCCAGAGACTTTGACTATGCTGTGGTCATTGCGTACCTCCTGAAAGGGTTGCGTGTAGTTCATGTTGACTAGGATAAGCTCACAATGCTGAAATTTAGTGATTTTAACCTTGGAGATCGCAAGGTTTACTATGTTATATCCCCTCACAAGTACTTAACTATCACAAAAGGAAGGAACCCAAAGATTTTCCCTCAGCAATGGACCCATAACCTCATGCAATCAACCCTCCTCAATGTAATGAAGATTCCTCATTTCAGGAGGCATCAGGAAGTGAATGCATGCGTCATATTGTTGTTTTCCTTCTACCACAGAGGATACTTATGGTTGGACCGCCGCATCACTGTGGATCCAATTCTGATCAATCAGATCATAGGACTAAGTATGTAGGGCCCTGACCCACACGAGTTTTACCCTAGAAAGACCGTAGATTGCGCTCTCGCCCAAAAAATAAAATACACATATGGAGATGTAGAGAAGGGAATGCGAGGTTACAAGGTATCCTCCATTGAGAATGCATCAGTGCACCTCGGTTTCTAGCTGATCGCAGGGAAGTTAGTCCGCAAGAACAAACCTACACAGGTGACTATATTTGTAGTTGACCTCACAGGGAAGTGCGCGGAGGGAATACAAATGAATTGGGTAAAGTACCTTGTAAATCAGCTAGAGATTGACTTCATAAACGTGAAATACCAAGGGTATGACTTCCACTTTAGTTGGTTTCTCATATTTATCGCTTTGATCACTTGGGAGCTACCAGAAGGTGCCACTTTTCTAGAGATCGAACCCTTCAAATCACTGGCCGTGAATTTATATACACTGTGGTACTCCAATGACATGAACAAGTAGTGTTATTCCAATGTCATCTTTCATTCTTATTACAACCAATTAAACAATAAAATCTAGTCTACACCATGCCTCACACCAAAAACACTTCATAGTTTTAGACCTTTGATCAAATTCAGCATAGACCGCCACTTCACCTATATCATAGTGTGCATTGATGAGCAAAAACAACAACTCCATTCATACTATAAGTTGACAAAAGAAGACTTGGAGTAGATTACCAAGGAATGGTTGGCGGACCTCCTTGTTCCAATGGACCCCACAGAGATGTCTGACGTGGATATCCCTGAAGCCATGCCGGATACACCTGGACCGCGCAAGACTAAGAAGGATGTGGAATTTCAAGATATCCATAGCACATCCATGAATACTACTTCAATCTCACCTGCGAAGGAAGGTGATGGGGAAGAACTAGGTGGCACAGAAGTTGAAAAAAGCAAAGGCAAGGTTACTCCTCCTCTCCCCGAGGTTACTCCGCATGGAGAGGAGGAGGATCCCTCTGTGAAAAGGAATATTAACCCACCAAATCCATCGTCTCAAAAGAAAACTAAGGCCACCCAGACTACGTTCAAGACTACCCTTACACAGGACAACTTTGACTTCTTGATCGCTCTGCTAAATGATGCTTCACTAGAGATCGCAGAAAAGCAAGAAGTGAAGTAGGAGGAGGTATTCAACCAAATCAAGGGTGAAATTCAAGAAGTGTAGCAAGTACTCTAGTCCAACAAAGAATTTTCTACGACACCCTTGATAATTGAAACAACAGGAACAACTGATTAGCCCACCCAATTACACCAAATCGTTGAGAAAGTCAAAGCTCACCTTTGACGAGCTCAAGAAGACATAGCGCAAGCCACCCAGGCTTTGACACAAGTAAAGAGCACACATATAGTACAATAGAGGAAGGTATAATAGGAAAAGCTTGCCCTGGAAGAAAAGTGGGAGGAGGAAAAAGCACAGTTACAGTAGAACAAGTACCAGTTGCTAGTAGAGAAACTTGAAGTACAGGAAAGAGTTCATAGAGAAATTCACTTTGTGAAAGTCATTGAAGTGAAAATTGAAGAACGTGTCCCACAACAAGTGGCACAACTTGAAGAACTAATCCAACAACTTCAGCAACACATCGTAGATCTAGAACTTCGTACCGTGCCCGAGACTCCATAAGAAGTAGGAGACCTAAGGGAGGAAATTGCCCGTAGCGCAGTTGGCTGATTAAAAACCTTGGCTTTGGAATGTAAGAAGTTGAGCACTAGAAGCACCCTGACTTATGAGAACCTTACAGAGAACCAAGAATTGCATACATTAGAAGCACAACTCCAAGAAGAAAATCAACATGTAGATACGGTACAAGTGTAGCTAAAGGCCTTGACCTTAGTTGAAAGAATGAAGCGATTTCCAGAACAATGCACTGCCCAACAACAGGTACACATGCTGCAAAGTAAAGTGATGGAAGTCTCTCAACGACTTCAACCACTCCAAGAGAAAGCATGCCAAATGTTCACTGAAGTTGAGAGCCAGGCAACCGAGCTTGAATAGGTTTTCATCACTACAAAACAACGCATGGAAGGACCAGTAAACGATGCAGTGATCCAAGAGTTCACTGAGAAAGAGTTTGGCGCACTGCAACAGGTAAAAGTAGCTTGGCCGAAGTGTGAGAAATTTGAAGCAGAGCTGATCAAACCAGAGTGACTCGGGACGAGTCACAAGTGAGTGTTGGGGGCCTGTTGGCCCTTGACCAAGTTTTGAGGAACACTTGATCATATTTGACCATTTTTGGACATCGACACCCTATCATAGATGGAGCGCCAAGCGAAGCAGAGATCACGATATCTCGGCCTACTTTTGGGGCCCTTTTAGGGTTTTGGGTTAATGTAATGGGAAAGGGATGTTTCCCCATGGGTTTACCCATGTTTTAGGCCTATGTTGTAAAGTATAAATAAGTAGCTAGGAAATGTAAGAAGTGTCGATGGCTTAGTGCTAGTAATTAGATCTATGTGATCGAATGTAAATGTTTTGTGCATGATTGTAAGAGTCTTGCAGAGATGAGTGCAAGTGTTGTAAGTGTTGAGTGCATGGACTGTAAGGAGGCTTTGTGCTAGATCTACTCGGGGAAGGAGGATCTGGCAAGGTGCGCGCAAATCTCTTGTCCTATGTGGAGTACAGTTAAGCTCTGTGTTGTAATCAGATTGACCAAAGCTAATAAAGAAGAAGAAGACTTTGTGGACGTAGCCCTAGGGTGGGGGTGAACCATGTAAACATGTGTGTCGTGCTTTGTGTTGTTGCTTCCTTGTGTTTTAACTATCTTTCTAAGTTCTATGCCATGATTAGATAGATTTTCTTATGCTTTGTGATTCACTAGATGTATAAGAATAGTATATCTGACGTGTATGAGGATGCTTAGTGCTGATCTACAAGATCTAATATGTTTTGTTGTTGCTAGGCACTGAAGTATCTTATATCTGAGCAAGTATTGCGATGTTCTATCTTATCTGAGAAGTACAATAAGGGTGAATAAGTGATGAATGAACGATGATAAGTGCTATGTAAAGGATATAATCACATATTTTTATCCTAGCTAAGGTTGAAGACACCTGAGTCTTTCAACCACCCCTGCCTCTACCTAGGGTGAAACTTCATCTTCTTCCCAGGTTTTTCCAAAAGGGCTGATAGTTAGGTCTTTGTTGGTGTGCTCTTGAGCGTTGAACCATAGGTCTACCCCTGTGCCAACAAAAGGTTTTGAATCAGATGAAAGAACCTTGCCATTATGTTTTGCTTCTTTCAAATTGTTGAAGAAAAATGTTTATAATGTTTCAAATCAGAAATCCTCCAGGCATGATGTTGAATATGAAGAAAGCAACATACTTGCAAATGAGAACTATCTTCTGTTATGTTTTTCTTCCTTTGAATTGTTGAAAGTAAGTCATTAGATAATAGAGGAAGTAGGGAAGTCTGATTACATTCACAGTGACACAATTTTGGAGGAGAAAATTGTTATCAGTGAGGAAGACCAACAACCTTCTCATGCATTTAATGACCGTGTTCTTGATTACATGGAAGGTTATTTCAATTCAGATTTGTAGCCTGTGCTCAACTACTAGCTTGGAAATAAATATGATGGTCAATCAAAGTCAGTGTTAGATATGGATTTGTTTCCACCAGGGGTTTCTTTTCATCCAACATTGTCTTCTGATTCAGAAGATTGTTATTTCCAGTAGTCTCAACAGATTTTTCATCCTCTTGGTGGCAATCAACAGGTTAAATCACATGAAAACAAGAATGCAGTGGAAGGGGTGAAACATGATTGTTGTTTTGTGCATGTTTTAGAGGATCCATTTGCATTTTTGTTTGAGGTAGAAAACAATCCCAGTATTTTTAATTTTTTGAGATTTGAATTTATAGGTAAATTTTTGAATGAATTACCAGTAAACAGGATTTGGAGAAAGCATGTGCAAAGAAGACAAACACTAGATAAAATGATTGCATGGTTGCATTGGAATTATGATTTCACTTGATTGGTAGTTCATTTCATCAGTCAGGGTAGGTAGGAGTATGAATAAGATTGGTTCTACGAGCATTTCTTTCAACAATCTCTTGTTTTCATTTTCAGTAGTTTTCAAATTTCAGTTTGGAGCATATACAGTTTTGGGTTTTCAGTGGATACAAGTGACAAGTCAGAGCAGGGTAAACACACATTTTTTGGGAACAACCTAATGGATAATCCACCTGGTCTACTGTTCTTTTCTACCACACAGGGAGGATAGCATCCCCATCAGAGCTATCTGTTAGCACCATGATTTTCATAGCTAAGGCTAGAGGTTTGTCAACAATTTGCAAATTCATGCATGTTAGAACCAATATTTTTTTTATGTCTGGCATCATCTAACATATCCAAGGGTTGATTTAAAAGGAAATATTTATCATTTATTATTTCCATTTCCATTTGCAACTGCACATTGCAAAATTCACTGCACACTATAAAATTTTCTACGCATCGTGCAAAGAATGTTATCGTGCAAATGACATTGTCCCACAAAGGATGTTGTTGTGTAGAGAATGTTGTCATACAAAGTATGTTGTCACACAGAGGATGTCGTCACATAGAGTATGTTGTCGCATAGAGGATGTTATTGCACATAAGACTTCGTCATGCGGAGGATCTTGTCATGCAAAAGATGTCATCGCATAGAGGATGTCATTTCATAGAATATTTCATCGTGCAAAAGATGTTGTCGCGTAGAAGATGCCGTCACATAGAAGATGTCTTCACATAGAGGATGTTGTTGCACATAGGATGTTGTCATGCAGAGGATGTCGTCGCGCAAAGGATGTTTTCTTGCATAGGATGTTGTCACGCAGAAGATGTTGTCACACAGAGAATGTTGTCACACATAGAATGTTGTCGCGTATAGGATGTTGTCACGCTGCACAAATGAATGTTTTAGTTGTCAACTTCAATATCACATTTTGATCAACTAGAGAGGAATTTTGAAAATACCCAAGAGGTGTTTGTTGAGGACAAAACAAATAATAAAACTCTCTCTCAGATTTGAAAACCGTTTCATATTTTGGGAGATTTGAAGGAATATTTGAGCCTTATTTTTTAGTTTTCATGATTTCATGTCCAAGACATGTTTTTACAACACGTATTCCGGCCATCTAGAGACTAATTTCAAGAAAATGAGAGAGTGTTTTCTTTATAACTAGGTTAATTACAAAAACCTCTCTCCGTTTTGAAAAATAGGTTTTTATTCGTGATATATGATGTCATATTTAATGCCTATTTTCCAAGTTTGATATGCAATCCACTAGTTTTTTGCTATAGGTTATTGTTGCATAGCAACCTTGTTGTGCAGGGGTGACAGAGTGTCCAAAAATTCACATGATGACTTATCACAACTATATGGTCAAATTTTGATCATGATCAATGATTTTAAATAATATTTTGGTTACGATTAAGATTTGGGAAAGTCGGGTTTTCTATTTTTAGTAAATCTGTTGAAGTTATTGTTCTCTTTCAAAGAAATAAGATCCATGATTCTAGGAGAGGGGAGTTCGACCCTAGAAGGAAAGGGTGAAATTAGTTTTCTATATATGGGGATCATTTTCATGTAAAAGGGGTTGGCTGGAAAAATAGTGTAGAGAGTGACTATTGAATGTATCTTTTGAATTAGATTGAAACTTACGAAAAGATTGACTATTGAGAGTGACTATTGAATGCAAAGGTCCTGAAGTTTTGACGAAAAGATTCTAATTGTACTAGTTTGATGTATTGTACTCTCTCTTTGCATATGCGCTTTCTTGTGTTCTTTATATTCATATCTATATTTTTTCTAAATCAGAACGTGATTTCGAATCTAAAATTCACCGCGTGGTGCTCTAGATTCACACCATTTAGACGATTGTGTTTCTTCTAAGCAAACTCTGAATTCATCCCCAATGGTGCTCCGAGTTTTGTGTTTTTATCTCGACACATACAACGATTTTTAACTGAAAGATTGTTACTTACTTAGCCTTTATCCGCTCAAGTTCAGTCACTAAATCATTTTTTCTATCATTTTCTTAAATTGACTCCATAGCCCAAGGTCTTGCTTTCTTTCGCCAATAGAACCAGAAATATTGGATGAAAGTGTTAAATCTAGCCAATAGTTTAAAGCCATACCCTATACAGAGATGAAGTCTTAGAGGGAGCCCTCTCCATGTTGTAAAGTCTAGTTTCCAACCTCAAAGTTGGTTTGTAGGTTTTCTTTGTCATTTGTTTCCTCAGCCGAACAAAGTTTACATAGTGCTAACACCCTGGATCCCAAGGTTCCTTGCATGTGAAACATAATTGCTTCTCTCTCAATTCTCTCCTAGTAGCCTCATACATTCTTCTCTTTCCTCTATCAATCTCCCTTTGATCTCTTCCCCCTTGGTTTATAGGTGGTCTAGGGGAAAACTTAGTTTTGGCTATAGATCTCATAAAGTCCCTAGTCCTACATAAGGCCTCATGTAAGTTGGAAGGCTTAAAATCCTTGACCCAACCTTTTAGGGGTTCCATCAATCCCTCTATAAAGAACATCATTAGTCTTTCCTGAGACACATTTGAAACCATCACTTCTATTCTATGAAACTCCTCTATATAGATCTCTAGTGACCCAGTTTTTTTGAGTTGTGTGAGTTCCCTGATATGTAACTATGGATCTCCCTGATCAAATATGTCCATAAGTCTCTGAGTGAACTTTGTGTAAGCAGTGATATGGTCATGATCCAAGGTGTTCAAACCATGATACCGCCAATCATGAGATTTTCCCTCTAAGTACATGGTGGAAAACTTGATGGCATCCATCTCCCTCATGGGGTTAAGCTATAAATAGGTGTATAACTTCTGCACCCAAGATTTCATAGTCACCTTGGAAGGCCCATCAAAGCATATAATCTCCATATTACCGACCTTGTTCTCCAACTCATTGTTTTTCTTATGATATTTTTTGGGTTTACCTTTGAATTTGATACCACAATATTGGTCCAATATAACCTATCTCCTGAATCCTGCACTCAATGATTCATATTCCCTAGCATATTCATCAAAATTGTCCTCTATTTCATTGAAGTGGTTATCCTATGGTTGGCCATCCAAGAATGTAGGCATATAAGGTCTAGGGTAAATGTACTGTGTGCTTGCCCCATGGAAGTCCCCCTTCCAAAGATCTGTCCCTTTGTATAGTAGTAAATATCCTACTCATGATAATGTATAGTTCCCCCATGGGAACCACTGGATTCCTTGTTTACATAAATTCTTGGGCCATTCCCCCCACGTGTCATATGAAACAAGAGTCGCACAATTTTTTCTTGGTTAGCATTTATTTTTTCCAAGGTTTCCTTCATTTCAACACGTCTCCTCTGCATTGTCTCCTAGTTTTCCTGTATATGGAGCTCAAATGTACATTGTGTATTGTCTATGGAACTTTTCAGCTCCCTTTATATACCTGCTAAAACCTATGGCTCATTGTCCGCACCTAATCCTTCCATTTCTGCCTCCTGTCTTTTACGCCTGCCCATATCGATACCATTGAACTTTTGCATGTGTTAATCCCCACAAGTTGGGAGGATTTAACGCTTTGATACCACTGTAATGTTCCCAAGACAATTTGTTTTCCTAGAACCAAGGGTTGTTTAATTGTTTATTTTTTGTTTCAATGTGTTTTATATATTTTCTTCATCAAGTTTCACATTGGGGGTTTATACTTAGAAGATCATAGCATGGATATATATATATATATATATATATATATATATATATATATATATATATATGAGAATATAGCATAAGAAAATGAAAATATACAAGCAAAGAATACCAATATAGAACCAACAACTTCAGATCTAACCTTTATTTAGATAATAGAGTGATCTTGATACAATAGATCTACAAATCTGAGAGAATACAAGAAGAATAATCAAGATGGAATAATAGATTCTACACCAATGTCCAAAACTGAAGATAGTAGCCTCCAAAGGCACCACAATCAATTAGTGAAAGGGAAAAGATTAATGTATTTCCATTCTATAGTTGGAAACCCCCTCATTCACTAAGTTGTGCCCTTCTCTATGGCTATAGATGACCAATATTTTGGCCTCCTTCCTTTCGACCTCCAAAACCATCCAAAACTGGTGAAAGAGTAGATTGAAGGATTACAAACCACTGGGTAAAGTCTCAAGCTGAATGGAGAATATATGATGGCCCAAATGATAAAATCTCTATAATGCAATGCGCCCTCCTCCTCTAGAAATCATGCCAAGCACCCAATAAATCATATGCTGAATAAATATCCTTAAAAACAGTATAGGAAAGGTTCCCTGGGCCTATCAATGAGATCCCGATAGGTTTTTGCCACCAAAATATCTTTCTCACTCCAGATTGAATATCTTCCCTTGAAACATTGTGCCCTCCTGCTGGAAATCACTAAGAACTATGTAGTCCTTCTTACTTCCCTAACTAAGTAACATGTAAGATGTTATAGAATGGTGGGGGAGGAATATTGCACCTCTGTGACAAATATTGGATCAGGATAGGTGGGATCTTTCACCACCGAGCTGATCTATAGGGTTTGTTATCCCAAAACCCTTAAAATGTCTTTGGATATATAGCTCAAGAATGCAAGAGTAATAATAATCCATATTGAGTGAGAGATGCACCCGCTTTTTATTTTATACCTTGATCTAATTCTCTATTGATTTATTTGACCACCTCCTAGGGTTAAATCCTTTCTTTTCCACATGTGTTATTTTCCTTTCCTCATTTTCCCTTTTCGCCCAAAGTCAACTTAAAATTATAAAATTGTTATTAGGTAAGTGCTTTGGGGTTTCTTGGTCCCCATGATTCATGAGACTATAGTTTAGTGGGGAAAAATAGACTAATAAGTCTCTCACACCCTCTTTATCAAGAGGTGGGGGACATTACATCCTTTGCAATATTCATCAATGGTGCAACTTTTCCTTTTTTCAAAGCAGAGAGAGGACTCAGGAAAGGTTTTTTATTGTCCCCCTTGCTTTTTCTGATGATAGAAAAAGGAACCAATCAAGCTCTATTGGCAGTAAAATGCAAAGGGGATTTTCAAGGGGTCTCTTTATCACAAACCCTTAGGCTCACTCATATACTATTTTTCAATGATGTGTTTATTTTCTGTTGTGGACAAAGTAGAGACGCAAAGACTTTAAAGAATATTCTATACTTTTTCAGTCAAGCCACAAGTATGCAGATCAATGGTAAAAAATAAACCATATAATTTCACCTTATAGAGGATCAAGATATATAAGTATACAAGGATCTTTTTCCTTATGTTGTAAATCCTTTTGATGTAGGGATAAAATATCTTCGGTTCCATCTAAAACCTAACAATTACAAGAAAGTTGATTGGGTCTGGCCATTAGCCAAATTCAAAATTGAAATCTTGGAGCTTCAGATGGCTCTCTAGAGCTAGGAGTCTAATCTTATTAAAGAAAGTTTTAAAATCCATACCGGTCTATTGGGTATCACTTTCCTGGATCCCGAAAGGAATTCTAGAAAAAATCGGGAGACAATGTTTTAGATCCCTTTGGGATGGTCAAAAGGAAAGTTCTCTGATGCCCTAGATTAAATGGGAAAATATGGAAACCCCAAAACTATTGGGGGGGTGGGGTCTAAAAAACATCCATAATTTTTCAAAATCACTTGAAACTAAGGTAGGGTTGAGGCCAATTACCATTGAAAGTCGTTAGACAAAAGTGGTTCACCAAAAATATGTCAGCCCATATTCCATGCTAGATTGGATCAGAAGGTCAAACAAGGAGACACAATTTTTCTCAATTATTTGGAAATAATTATTAAAATATTTTCCTATCATCAGTCAAGGACTAGCCTAGAGAGTGGGAAGAGGAACAACAGTTAGAATTGGACAAGACCCATGTCCAAGAAATAACAAGACACATCTCCTCCCTCGGCCTATCATTGAATCTCCCCAAGACAAGGGATTTATTCACTTGGATCAAGGTGCATATAGAAATAGAACTACAATATGGGGGAAATAATGGCAGGGGGATTTACAGTTAGGGTTGGACAAGGAATTTGTGGAGGCTTTGAATTCCTATACTAGAGCTCTAAAACTAGGCCACATTCGGCTTACTGATAAAGAAGATGAGTTAGTTTGGAAAGATAGTCCCCTCGAACTGTACACACCAAAAGAAGGATACACAAAAATTCATTAGATCTCTTACATCATGATATGAAATGGTGGTGAAAATGGATCTAGAAAGTAAAATGACCACTTAAGGAACACCTCTTCCAGTGGTGTTTGATCAATGCAAAGGTCCCAACTTGGGATAGAATGAAGTTGAGATGATTGGAAGATCCTGGTTGGTGTTCTTTATGTAAAGGTGTAGAGAAAAATAGCCTACACATGTTCCTTGATTGTCCTTTCACCCATCAAACCCAGCAATAATGCATAAGGGCTCTCAGACATGAATGTAAGTGGAAAGTCACATCCATTGAAGAGGCCTCACAGTCTTCACTGCAGGAGCACAAAAAATTAATATAAAATCTTTACCTATGCTTATCAACTGGGGTATCTGGATGGCCCGAAACTCTTCTATTTTCAAGGATAAAGCATCCCTCCCTGGACACATGGTTTTTCAAATAATTATCATCCTCTCCTTTTTCCCACAAGAAAAAGAGGCCTCACAACCAAGACAAATAATAGAAGAACAGGTAGACAGAGCGAGGCCTTGGGATTTTTTTTATGGTGCTTCACAAAATGAGGGTTCTAACTACGGGGGTAGAGGAGTTATTTTACTATTAGAGTCTCTCTTCTTTAGAATCAAATGGGGTCTAGGACCAGGATCCAATAATTATCTGAGCTCATGGCCCTAAAATTATTAATTACCTTTGTCGGGGAAAAAGAGATTAATAATATTCAACTTTTTGGAGACTCAATGGTGATCATCAATTAGATAAGGAAAATTCAAAACTACCACAACATTAGACTCCAACTTCTTCTTGCATAAGTTTTCATAATTTTTGAGACTTATTCAAATTTCTCCATTCGACATGTCTACAAGGAAAGAAATGAAGATGTCGTCAAACTCTCTAAGGAGGGTCTTCTCTTGGTTCATGGGCAGTGGCACATTTTAGAGACCAGAGATGGAACAAATTATGCTTATTACCATAGACCATGCATTGAAGAAAACAATCGGGTCAGCCTTATTTCACAACATTAAAGCCATACATTTCAAGTTTTATCCTGCTCACTCAGTGCATGCTTCGGGAAATGTCTTCAGATCATTTTTCATGCATGGAACTCCGTGGATATTTTCGATAGATTGTATTACTGGTTTACACTTTCACCATTTTTTATTTTGATGTCTCGATATGCAATTTCTTACAAAATTGATATATATTCAATATTTTTTCATGAGTTCAGAGGAGATTTATTACTCCTCTCTTTTTGTATATATTTTATCTGGGCTATGCATCATCTTGCATTTTTTTCCTCCAATACCAGATAAGGATAGTTTTTTTGCACAATTTTTCACATGTGAGACTGGGTGTTTCCAGGCCCTCTCTTAGTTTTGGACAAAAGGCATGGTTACCATACCTTCTTCAGAATGTAAGTTTTAAATTGCAATTGCAATTTTTCAACTTAAACAATAATTTCCTTAAATTTTTATAATGAAAATAATTTAAAGTAATGAAATCACAAGTTTGATAACAAAAACAATTAAAATTTAGACATTTAAGTTGATATATAGCAACAACTAAGTTCAAATACTCACACCCATCTTTGTCTCACTTCAGGATGTCCATGAAAATTAATTGATTGCAAAGTTTAAATCATCACAACCATCTCTGTTCCAAGTTCCATATTTAAATAATCACATCCATCTTCGTTCCAAATTCTATATGCCAAGGGAAAATAATTGATTGAAGCACAACAAGTTTAAACATTAGATTTTCTAGATTCTTTTTTGGCAATTATTATGGGAATTAGGTGATAAAATTGTTGTCAAATTGTAATTTTCTATCATTTAAATTGCAGATTTTCAAATTTGAATGCACATATGGAACTAGTGCCCTAAAAACTCTTAATTCATTTAGATTTTACAATTGACGACTAATATTTGTAATTTCAATAATTTTTCTAAATTTTTCATCCAAATTTTGGACAAAACTGATAAAAACTTAACCCAAAAAAATCCAAAAATAGAATGTTTAGACTACAGAACTGAAATGTGATTATGTTTTCCTCATATTCAAATGAAAATGCTATCCATGATGTATTTTTTTTTCTAAATTTTTGTTGATTAATTGGGTTGGTTTTCATTGATGTCAACCCTTGAAGAAAGTCCGATAGCGAATTCTGGTAGCACAAAGGTTGTTGATACTGAGAGGGGGGTGAATCATTATCAAGTACAATTTAAAACCTTTTTCAACTTATAATTAAACCATTCAACTATATCCAATGAGAAATGAACAATAGTATAAGAGTTACACCAATACACCATAATACACCATGCACAATATATAAGAAATAATCAATAGTTTATTGTTCAAGGGAAGTAATGACTTCCAAAGGTAGCTACAGCCTCCAAATGTAAAGGGAGGGATAAAAATCCAAGAGGAAGATAAAATCCTCCAATATCAAGAGAGATTTGAAATCTCCATCCTTTCCCCTTCCTTCCACCCAAGAATATATGAGAGATAATAAAACTTTACATTAAATCATCACCATCAACCAATCATCACATATAACCTGATAATGCTTCCTGAGACTTCTTCAATTTCTGAAATTCTTCAATTCTTGGAGTACTATGATCCTATATATAATATTACTCAATGTATTCTCTGAAACTCCTCCAATTTTCACTCCTTGAATCCTCCCCCAAAAGAGGTTATAGAAAGAATGGTAGACTTTATTCAATTATGGTCTGTTCAGAAGACCCAACTTGTACAGCATGCCCTGCGCTCAATATTTAACATCCAATTCTGAAACTCACAAACAAGAAACAAAAATGCGTACTCTTTCCAATGGAAGTGTTCCCACTTCATTTGGATTCTGTATGAAAATGTTATGACTGTTTTACCCGGAACACCTGTTTATTGACTAGCTTCAGGACTGGTCACAAACCCTATCTTCCATAGAGTGTATCTCCATAATTATAGTGAATCAAGAGATGAATGTTTTACCAGAGGTACCTTGATATGTCTTCTCAATACCATAACGATTTCACCATCTGAATCGTTCTAGAAACAAAGTTATAGCAAAAATGGTAAGATGACCTGAAAATAACATACCTTAGAACACATCACCAAAAGACTTCATCCTCCCTTGAAATCCGACCTTCTTATCTTCTTATTACCTCTAAAATTTGACTTGTATCGAATGAATGTATAATGATGTTTATTTATACCATTTATGTCACTTCCTTTTAACATTAGGGCCGACCTGACACTTTCTTATTTTGTAATTCTTTTCTTTAATTATTTTCAGGGCCTACATGTACTTCCTTCTTCAATTCACTTTG
>ML818636.1:111571-122427 GCA_009831015.1 Picea engelmannii | reverse complement strand
GTACCATTTTTAGATCTATACAACAAATATTCCATGCGGGGAATTCTCTACAAGTTCGATCTCTAGAATAAGCTAGAATTCAACAAGGAAGTTATAAAAGTAAAAATAATATAATTTAACTATATCAAAGGAGAAAAATAAATTAATCTCACATTGCCATTAAAAATTCAATACTTCACTAGTATCTGGCTCGGATATGGATTGTAAGGTTCAAATCTTAAATGTAAGCTCACCTAGATAGTAAGGTTCAGAACTTAAAATTCACGTGACTTGAAAATAATGCACTCGTGACTTGGAAAGATTCAAACTTTAAGAACTAGCGTATACTCATGGATCAAATAAAAACTCCTTTCAAATACAAACTCCTTTCAAGAGGTAGGGACTAGCTGCTTTGCAACTATTTTTAGTCCCCGCCTCAGGCAAGGGACTATAGAAACTGCCTCGTGGTCAACTATCCTTCACCTAGTATTACTTGATCCCTTCTGCTGCATTAATAGGTGCGCTTTGGATCTCTCACTTCATATTAATTCACGTGACCAATGGATTTTTTTAAAACCGTTTATTATTTCATTTTCTTCGAGAATGAAATTATTTATTTTATTTTTCAAATTGAAATTATGGAATTTTTTATTGGTTAATAAGCCATGATTTGACGTAATTATCCCTCGTACGTGCCATTTTTTTTTTTTAATTGTCACGATTTTAAATTAATTTAAAACTAAAAAATTGTCTCTACTGACACAGGCTTTTTTCTTTTTCATGTGAAGCCAAACATCATACTAGTGGGTGCACACATCCATGCAACATGCAAGTTGTGAGGGCAAGTCGGTGAGATATTTCTTGAATATTTCACTAGATTTTGATTCAATTTTCCTACCTAATTCATCTATGGCTGCTAGTTTCTCCTTGGGAGTATTGAAGTTTCAGCTCGGTGGGCAACATTCTGCAACTGCTAGATGCTCCCTAGGAGTATAGAAGTTGTATCTCCGTGGGATAAATTCAAGCGCTATGTGTTCGTACCAGATACCAGAGTTCTGCATCGATGATTTGTACTTTTACAATGAAAAACAAGTGTTCAAAAGTAGATTTTTAGGTATTTATTCCATGTTCTCCTGCTCCTGATTTTATTTAAAAGGATTATTTCCCTGTATAGAGTTTTTTTTCAATTGCATTGTTGCAAATCAGATAATAATTACAAACTACCATATGCCTGCAAATTAGATGATAATTACAACCTACCACAGACACCTTCTTCCTCTTTGAATTTCCAGAAACTAATAGCTGAGTTTGCTTACATGAAACTAATAGCTCATATTGTGAAATTCTTCTCTGTCTTTCTTCATCTCAGCCATAAGATTGTTGCGGGTCTCAGTAAATTTGGTAGATAGATGGAAAATAAGGAGCAAAATGACAATAGAAGAATTGGATTTGGAAAGTCAAGTAACAAAAGTAGCATCCAAAGGAATTTCCGTGGATATTGTTTTTATTCAAATTTTCATAGTTATTTCAAGAATTGTTGCCCTCTCATTTAGGATCATAGTCTTCTAGATTATTATCCCCGCTTCCCCGTCCATACGTTCGTAGTAACAAAATAACCATTGATACTTTTCTTCTAGTAAACTAAAGATCTAAATCTGTATTGAATTTATATAATGAATCAGTTGTATGGTCATATTGTATAGATATATGAGTACTAAATATTTATAACAAATCAGTTGTATGAATGTATTGTATAGTAATTTTTTTTTTTTTTTTAAATGAATCTGCATGGACTAGAACCAAGAATCAATTGACTTCGTATACGATTTTTTGAACGGATTGGACTACACTATGGAAAATTATCCTAGTCATATAATAGATAAGACATGCTCCACTAGTTTTAATCCTTTCATATTTATTGACTATGTGATTTTGATATTTAAATCAATAGAGCATATAATAATTTGTTTCCTGACACATATGATTTAAATCGAAACATAATTAGATGAATTTGTTTCACTGATTATGGGTAATCTAGATGATTAGAAACTTAACACTCCACGCCCAAGGTGATATCAATCATCAGTTCCAAGAAAATTGTGAAAATTACTTTAAATTGTTGTTTGAATTGTTGTTTGTGTCATTCATGTTCATATAAATATCACCATAAAGAATTTAGAGAGTATAGATTTTCAATGTATTTCTATTGACAAAATCACCGACATGGACTAGCTTTTCTTGTAAAAACAAATTCTATCCATATCTAAATCTAAAAAATATTACCCGACTGACAACAATTGTGCAAACTAGTAAGAGTAGGGGGAAACAAACTCAGAGAAAAATAAAAATAACCCCAAAAAATTCAAAATCAAACTCAGAAAAAAATAAAAATAACCCCAAAAAATTCAAAATCAAACTCAAAGAAAAATAAAAATAACCCCAAAAAATTCAGAATCAAATCACCCACCTTGAAATTATATGCAAATTATTTGTAGATTTTTCTATCTCTTTGCTCATCTTGGCATTCCTTTCTCATGATCTCCATATGACCAAATTTAACCTCAATACTACAGAGGTCTCGTGTTCTATTCTCAGTGTTCTCATTATTTTTTCCTCCACCAACTATATAGATATAATAATGGTTGTAAGAAAATAATAATTATTTGTTAAAAGAAAAACAAAACTAAGAAAATCCCAATTTTCTCTACAAATGAAAACCCAAATAAAAAAAACGAAAGCATTTTACCTGGATCTCGATAGTCCTAGGTTCAAAACCCTGTGGAGAAATGGAGTTATGAAGTGGATTCCCACAATTGAGTCCTTGGACCCAGTTGTTGGAATACGAGTAGGTGTGACTATCTCAACTAGATACATCCCAAAGTAGCTTGTGAAGACTCTATTGGAACTGTTGGTTACGGGTAGCACTGTGATTGTTTCTTATTTCCCCCTTTTTTCTATATCTCCATTAAAAACAGATGGACCTGTGGGAGGGGTGGAGTATACCATCAACAATGAGGAAATATGATGGGAATCCGTATACACACAAAGTCCTCATCTACTCACTTGTTGAGATATATCATGCAAATGGAGGGCGCTGATAGAGTAAGACAATGTGGGGGATGAAAGAAAAAGCTCCCCCTTGTTGAGCTTATTCCCACAAAGTATTGCTAAAGCCTATTATTATAAGCTAACAAGATATATAATAATAGTAGGTAGGACCCCCTTGTAGATTGGGAGATCAAATCTGGTTCTTATTTCATGTTTATGCTTATGTTCGAAACTGCTTACATGGTTCTACATGATTGATGAAATCTTGGTCTTATTGGCAATGAATAAGGAATGTTATGTGTTGGCTCTAAATGAAACAATGAATGATGGGTAAGGCATGTCATGTTTTGTTTCTCTTGCTATAAGCTATAATTTCATGATTATGATGACCTATGATTATCCATTATTACCTTTGCTATATGTTCCTGGATTCATTACTGTGACACCTGCACAAGAGACATGTTAGTAAACACACATAAGAGAAGTTGAAAAGAGATAAAAACAATATTAATAAAATCCAAAAGAAAGGAACTATGTTTCTATGCTATACGATGTTGCACTATGCATTTTGAAGTTTAAAGGGATTGTTGTTAGTCCTAGCTAACCGGGTTAGTGGTTATATGATTTATGAGTTATATGGAAATACATGTGATATGCGCTATAGTATGGTTGGCAGTGGCTAATGTGACTTAGGGTGGCGCTCTTGGAAATTAGTGGATGTTGGTCTCGATGCATGGTTTAAATGAATGAATTAATGGATTAGTGGGTTGTGGTGTACTAAGGAATTGAATGAATGGAGGATGGAGGAAACATGCATTTATTGCACGACACTCCATACACCTCCCTTTGGCTGTCACCCTGGCTATTGTTCAATTGTGTTCGTTGTGGTTAAGCTCTGATTTTCAAGTAGAGGAAGAATTGCTCGGTCAATCTCACGGTTTTAAGATTTTCGTGGTTATAGGTATGTCTTTTCGCCATCCATGAACCCACTTTGGTTATGAAATAGATATTGGCTTGGTGATGTATGGGTCTGTGATTTCCTTAAGTTTGGAAACTATGTAAATTTGTGATATTTTTCTAAAATGAATGGTTGGTGTGGTTTTCATTGCAATAATGTTTGAAGTCACAGTTTCACTGATCTTTCTGAGTGCTAGAAGCCATGAAGGCTCTCTGTCATCCTTATTGGTCTTGGTTGAAGGGTTTTTATTCGGTCCATATTGTTTGGTTGTCTCCATGCTTCTTATCACCATACCCAGTCGTTTGTTTTTATGGGGTTTGTTGGGTTTGAAACACTTTGTGTCACTACGTATCGTTTCACTTGGGTATGGGTTCATTCATGTTACTGATGTTGCGCAGTGGGTTATGTTGTTATGCCAAAGGGATTTCTTGAGGTCGATTGTTATTTATTGGCTCTGTTTTATCTCAGTATTCTTCGTTGATTGGGAAAACCACAAGGGTTATACCCTGTGTGTTCTAAGTGTTGTTACAGGACTAAAATGAATCCTTTTCTCCTATGCTCATAGTCTCTCCTATCATGCGAATTTTCACCATGTCTGCGAAGTTATTGGTTGTATACCCTGTGTGTGCACCGTTGGTCTCAGAGGTTCTCGCCCGATGTTGGGGGTTGACTCCAGTCTCCCTGTGGGTCCATAGAGAAAACCCTTGATTTCTCATGCCCATTTTTTGATAGAGAGAACCATTATGTCTTGTCGGGTATGTTGTTGATTGTTATGAGTTTGTGGTATATTATCGACAGTGTCGATTACTGGCTCGTCCCTATGGATTATGTTAACAATGGTGTTGGGTCTGGTATTTAGTCACTGCATTGGTTATTATGACATTTGAATTGTTAACTCGACATTAGTTATAATTGATTAAGTCACAACGATGCTTTGTGTGTGATGCATTGGTTGTGTGGGATTCCTTCAACATGTTATGTTGAGTTGATGGTTGTTGTGGCTGTGTGTTTTAAATTGACAATGGGAGCATTGCAATCATGGTAATTATGGCATGGCCATCCACTATATAGGCTATGGATATTATTTGTTTGCGCCATCAAAGATGGTCACAGTTTTTTAAAGCAATATGGTTTTGTTGTAATTTGATCGATTTGTGAGATGAGATTGGGCATACTGTTGTTGCCTTGTTGTATTGGATTGATAACCCATCATTGTGGATGTTTAAATTCAGATTAATTAGACCTACACAACCACATAAATGCTCTTACGTTTTTTCGAATGGTATGTGTATTCCACATCATAGTTTGAGTTGAAGTGGTGATTGTTGTCTGTGTGTTTAAATGGCAAGTCATGCTCTTTCCAATTAAAATATTGATGGTTGTATTTGGTTGTATGATATGTGCATTGATGAATATCATGCATAGTAGAAGAGATAGACACAGATTCTATGACAATATAACTTCATTACAATTTAATTATTAAATGAATTAAAGGATGAAATCAGGCATGACTTTTGTGTCTGTATTTGATGCTTGAAATAATTTGTGGGCAGTGGTTGATGAGTTGACGTTGAACATAGTGGAAATAAGTGACTGTGTATTCATTTGGGAATTGTTTTAAGAAATTAAATGGGAAAATGAGAAGGAACATAATTCTTCTACAGGTTTTTGTGGGATGCGTATTATCTTGTTTTGATGACACTTTGTTTAAGATCTAATTGAAAATAGTGAACAAGATAATGCACACAATTGATTGAAATATATACAATAGTTTTTCATTTGATCATAGTGATTATTGGGTTGGTGTTATTTCTTTTTACATTTGATATAAAATGGTGTTATGGATTACTTAATTAATTTTATGAACAATATCCTCTCTCTTTCCCTACCATTTTTTTCTCTTTTCGCTAATTATAACCCCATCGGATTCCCACATTCATTTTTCACTCCATGTTCTCAAAATTTAATTACAATTAAGGAGAATTTTGTATTGGCAGTTTGAAATCATAGTTTTTTGGTTGGATCACAGTGATAATTTCTTTAGTTTGTGTTACAATTGATTGTTTGTTGTCTTTGAGCAGTAACCATGATTATTTTCCCCCTCATTTTATCATTTTTTTTCGCTCAATACAAACCCCTCGCATATCCCAAGACATTTTGTTCACTCCCTACTCATTGACAATAGTTAAACAATTTGTATGGATTGGATTGCATGACTCTGATATGTTGTTGAGCCAAAGTCTATTTCATATTTTTAAGGAGTTTTCATGTATGGTTGTAAATGAACTATTTTCTAATCAATCATGCATGAAGGAATGAAATTTTTCAGCTGAGGTAGCCATGGCAGAGGCAACCGAGGGAGAGGTAATTGGAGAAGAGGCCCAAGAAAGCCAAGACTCTCCATACACTTTGATGTTGGATCGCAAGAGTTAGGACAACTATTTCAGGCTAGTTTTTTCATTTGGATTGGGCAAGGAGTGGTCCAACCGAGGCCTGAAAGGCCTCCCTTCCAAGTTCCATAAGCCCCTGGTATTCTCGTGCCCCCTCATGTCTCATTGCAACCCGAGGTTCCCGAAAATGAGGAATGACAAGATATTGTCCACCCGATATTCTCCCAACATCGTGGATGGCCCAATTTGTCTTTGCCTGCTTCCCCACCTAACAATCAGATTGTCCAAGCAGACCATGCCCACTCACTAGTGCAATCCTCCCATGCTAGAAAAAGATTGAAAATCGAGGCCCACCATGCCCCTGACGAAGGAAAATCCACTGCTGCCCCTTCCTCACCCTCCAATGGCTCTAATAAATCCATGTCTTCCTAGATGCATTTGAGGGATGATTGTTCTCATGTGATCAATGAGATTAGGCCTAAAGGCTTAGTGCAGCCAAAGGAAAATTCAGAGAAATCAAAGGGTGACAGCAACAACCAGGGAAATATTGCATCTAAGAGTGGAAAACATGGTTTTTGAGTTTTATTTTATTTATTGTTGATGACAGTTGACTTCATAAGTTTATGAAAACATGTTTTCTTTGGATATATGAGTAATATATTTTTGAAAATGATTTCAAATATCAATGAGATAAATTTTCAAATGTTAATGTGATGATGAGAGTCACAAGGAGGGGTGTTTTTCTTAATTAACTAGTTATCTTATGATTGTTAAGAGCTAAATGGGAGTCACAAGGGGTCCCATCTACTAGTTATTATTTATTTATATCTCTTATTATGATTTATTACATTTCCTCCTAACTAAAATGTTGGTTGAGTTTTTAGTTAACTTAACTAATGAGGTAGTTCAACCACTTCAACCAATTCTAATTGGTTAAAGGCAAAAGGAAATGGAGGAACAAAAGGAGGATAGAAGGAGAAGAATACTAAGGTTTTCTCTTTGAGTGTATGTTGAGATAGTTTAGTTTTCATTCATTCCTTAATTGATCATAAGCCTAATTCTTATTTATGATAGTAGGTTCTTATTGTAGACAACAAGATTCAGGGCTGAATTACATCATTCAGACACTTGCTTTTCAGAGGTGTTGATCTATCTTTGATAGTTTGTGTAGACTTGTCTTTTTGTGAATTAGTTTTCATGACTGACAAAGGCTATTGTGCAGAGTCGAGTGGGAAACAATCTGTGGAAAGTTGATACATCTTTTAGAGTTCAATTTTTTCGATTCTCTGTCAAAGGTCCTTTTGTATGTTTCATCGGGGACGTCTAAGTTTGACTTTGGTCCAAAACTTCTTCACGAAATTTTGTAAAGAGAATGACTCTTTGGTGAATTGGAATGAAATAAATGATTTATTTATGTCTCATATGTATTTATTATCATCTTGGTGTCTTTACTTCTATCTCTACATTTATTTCAACAACTGTTATATTTAGAAAATCATATAAATAATGAATTTTCCAGCAAGCTTTTATATATAAAAAGACTAGCCTAAGCACTTGTAATCAATACTTGTGAGTTCGGATATTATTTTTTATGGCTATAAACATAGGGTGACATTCCCATATATTTTTCTTTAGGAAAGAAGAACATGAAAATGCTTGAGTAAGATCATTTCATATATTTTCCTCAACATTTTTTTGGTGACCATACTGGGGAGATCTTCAATATCTCTCTGGTTAATTTTTATACTCAATTATCATCGATACATCTATTTTTCTGATATTGATTCTTTGAATGTTTTATTTTTTAATGATTGTGGTTATTGCAAGGTAGCTTGATATTGAGCCCGTTCTCCAAGATCAAACCAACATTGCTTTGAACTTGTTTAACACCATTTTAGACACTGCCAATACTCATGTTGAGCTTAATCATTCATGGGCAACAATTGAGTGAGGTATTAGTTCCCAAGAATGTTTGGGAGCTAGACGTAGACAACCTAGAAATCAACAATAACCTTCTTGTTCCTTCAGTTTTGGCCTTTCTTTCATGTCCTTAGACTCTCGCATCTCTAGAAGAAGAAGAGTCTTATCACCCGAAATTAATCCTATTGTTCAAGTAGGAAGAAGGAACATTGTGTTATCTACCCAACAAAGTGATCTAAGGAGAACTTTGTCTGATTCTTCAAGTTCATATTTTTATCCTTCACCTATCATCCACAGGATGGCATCTAGTGGTGGCTCTGGTGGCACTGGAAGTGCTTCCTCCTCTCAGTCTTCATCTTTGTCAGTGATTGGAAGCTTATATAGCCACCATGTCCCTGCACAATCCATAAAAGTCATTAAAAAGTATGGGCTTTTTCAGTTTGAAGAAGATGCCACAACCACACTGTGGCATGTGTCCTCTCCTCTTAACCTAGCACCTGCTACTCGTCCACTTCCTAAATTCAAAGAACATATTGCTAGGTTTTCAGGAAATAACACTGTCACTACAAACGAACACCTGCTAGCATTTTCTAATGCTTTTCACAACATAGGAGCCAATGACAATGATACTTGCATGCGCTTATTCGCCAATTCCTTGGAAGGAAAGGCTACAACCGATTTCTTTGACCTTCCTCCTCAGATTCTGTCTACTTGGGAGGAGTTGATCTACTGGTTCAGATCCTCTTATGTTCAATCTAAAATCCCAGCCGAGAAGTTACGAGAATACAATAACATCGCCTATAAGGATGGTAAAACCATCAAGTTCTTCAACTTTTGTTTCACTAAGTTATACAATCAGATCCTTGAACTCATTCATCCTCAGAACTAGGAAAATTTCATGCATTACTACAATGCATTACCTTCCTCCTACCATCATAATCTTGAGGAAAAATCCATTGATAATCTTGGTTCCGCTCTTCATTCTTGTTTAGAGTATGAAGAGCAGATCTTCCTTAGGGAGAATCGATTAAACAGATAAACATGTACACCCTCTTACAACTAGGATAAGACATGAATAATTGTATGATAGAGTTTGAGCGAAGGGGGATTATCTTGCCTCTCACCCCTGGAGATTCATCGTCTTCTGCACCTCCCTTTAGAAACCTAGTTGAAAAGAATTTTCATCCTAAATCCATCTTTCCTCGAAGTTGGTGTAACTTCTACGATGAACACCATGAGGAAGCCATGTGTGAATTAAGGAAGAGTGTCATAGATAAAATGTTTAGTAAAATACTAGAAACTACTATCACTGTCCTAGATTTTTTAGAGCGAGAAGATGTCATGATCATCAATACTAGGAACAAATCCTATGCTCCCAAGGGAAATTTGATCCTCCCCTCAATTATTCAAGCCTGAGATCATCCTCACCCGCTGTTACTATTTAGGTTCCTAAGGTTCTTGACAGTCAAGGAACAACCTCCCCTCTTCCAAATAAAATATCTTGAATCAGTTGGCCAACATCAAAGAAAATGAAAACCTTTTGGACATGGTTTTTGTCCCTGAACAACAGATGCATCTGAAACAATTCATGGAAGGAAAAGATTTTGTTCTATCCAACCTATCTGAAGAGGTAAACAAAGAGGATTCGTCTGTAAATAAAGTAGGTGTACATAACTTTAGATACCCTATAAAAAATCCTCCTTTTTATATTTTTGTAAATATTATGGATAAGATCGCCCATTATTGCCTCATT
This sequence comes from Picea engelmannii, assembly GCA_009831015.1. Lineage (NCBI taxonomy): Eukaryota > Viridiplantae > Streptophyta > Pinopsida > Pinales > Pinaceae > Picea > Picea engelmannii. The sequence goes on along the minus strand of ML818636.1, from coordinate 112,379 downwards.
GATGGCGGTTCAGGCCCAAGTGTGATGTCAAAGATTATTATGGAAGAGATTGTATTGTATTGTACAAATGAAAATTCTAGAAGCATGCTCTCCTATAATATCCTACAACAAATGACCATAGGTGAGATTAAATATGTGACCTTAGTCTTGTGTGCGCATCCTAAAATAAGGAAAACCCTCAACATTCAGGTAATTGACATGTCAGTAAGTAATTACTCAATCATCTTGGGAAGAGATTGGAAAGATTTAACGAGTGGATACCTCTCACTTGACGGAACACATTTATCCGTTACTCAGAATGGTAAAAACATTATAGTCCTTAGAGAGGGAAGGATTTCACCTTACATAGAGAATGTTGCACATCCGAATGTAAACTATATCGAAGACCTAGGAGTGTATTCCATCTTTGCTGAGGAGGATAACATTCCCTTGAAACAAATTGATTTATATGATGGTATGTGGCACATTCACTTTGATGTTTCATGATCTAATGAAGGTAATAGAGCTAGCATTATCTTGATTTATCCTGTAGGAAAAATTCATAACTTTTCTTATAGGATGGATTTTCCTTGCACAAACAATGTCACCGAATTCCAAGATTTTTTATTGGGCATTGAGAATGCCTATAATCTTGGTTGTAGTCACCTTTCATTGTTCGTGGATTCTGAGCTTGTTGTGAACCTTGTACGTAAAATTTACTCTCCTAGAAACAAGTTGATAAAACGATACACCCAAATTGTCTAGGCACTTATTTCGAAACTATTATCTTTCAACATCACTCATGTTAAGAGAGAGTTGAATTCAATGG
>ML818636.1:65443-75989 GCA_009831015.1 Picea engelmannii | reverse complement strand
ATTTTCTTTGATTTGGTAATTATATAAATTTTCTTTTTAATTTTTTTTTTCTTTTTTTTTTAAATTTCAATTCTTTTATTTTTCTTAGTTTTTTTAGTTTTAATTTATCAAAAAAAATCAATTATATTTTTTTTACTAAATGTTTTAAAATAGTGTTATTTAACTACAATAATTTTCTATCTATTAAAGTAAAGGTAAACAATGTGTTAAAAATGTTATTTTCCACTATATTTAGAAAAGTATGGAACCATAAATTAATTAATGAGAGGAAAAATCTTATTTTCAAAAATGTAAATGGTAAAAAATATTTTAAGATTGAAAGAAGCATGGAAAAATGACTAAAAACATTGTTAAAAAAAAAAAATTGAAAAAAAATGAAAAAAAAAACATTTAAAAAAAAGTGGAAACATTATGTATGAGAAAATTTAAAATATAAAAAAAACACCTAAAAATGGAAGGGGAATGCTACCGATAGCACCATTTTTAAAAACGGGGTAAAAACGAGAACTCTCTAGAGTTTTAAATTTATTTTTTCAGGCTAGAGATATGCAATTTTGGTGTCTTTAAAGGATAGTGATATGTCATTCGATAGATAAAACTATGTCTGTGAAGGAAAACACTTGGGAAATATATATGGTTTCACGAAACACTTTGTTTCACCTAGTTGGAAACCTTTTTAACCCTTGTCGGTACCCCTTCGAGTAGTACCACATTAGACAACACCTGTAAATGTCCATTCATTCCCACGTAACCTCGACTATATAGGGAGTCTTGTAGGTATCCTGAAACCATCTATCGATCATCCAATCAACTGCTTAACTATTATAGTTGCACCAATAACAACAATCAAGAAGAATATCCCCATGTCTCTAGCTAATAATGTAGTACGGCTAAGGGTACATTCAAGCCACCTTAGTTAGATCCTTGAGATATTGGGCCAATTACTAGTGTTGGACCCCGGTGGTATATCGGATAGATATAACACAAGGGAAATATTTGTTTTTAGGAATCCTCAAAACCACAACCTTTTCTACCACAACATAATAGAAACATAGGGAAAATTTTGCATTGCAACACTCCCTCCAACATCTAGGATGCAAAATTACTACACAATTTTAACTATTGAAAATCTGGGCATTCTATCACTGCAATCTAATTTATACTCGAGTATAGTTCCAAAAGAGACAAATAAGGAGTATAGTGGTCCCATCATCACCCTTATTTGGGACCTATCTCCCTATATTCCTCTCTCTGGACTATTTGCAGTGGTACCCATCACTTATAAGCCTTTTTTCATGGACGCACCCTCCCTCCCCGATGCTCTTATTAGAGACCTATTCCATTGGATTTCTATATTTTCACTAATAATTATGGTAACCATCACCCATAACCCCTCTTTTTTCCTACCCACCAACCCAATTGTTGCACACTTACCCTCCAAATGGCCCACACTTGCAACCAAGAAGTTCACATCTTCATCCTTTCCTTGGCCAACGAAAACACCTAAAACAAGTATGAAATCAAGAGCATCAATTCCAATATTGTTACCTTCAATTCCATATTTTACTCCCTCAATTCCAAACTTGAATCCCTCTTTGACGAGGTGAAAAATAACCTGATATTGTTTTTTTAAGAGATGAAAAACTAGATGAGTTAGTTCCAGGGACCTACCTTCTTTGAACAATATTCACACCAAGAAGGCACATAATCCTCCCATTCCATGTAATTTCATTCCAACCCCGTTCATCATGAAATGCATCTTCCCAAAGTCAAGGTGAATAAATTTCATGTCTTGGATCTCATGGGATCAAATGGAACATTATTTCTGCTTGCATGGCATTATTGATTATTTGACCAAAATTTATATTGACATGTCCTTTATTTGGATCTTGAACACTGGAAATGATGGAAATGCCATAAAAATTCACACCAAGGGTATATTTATTGGACTCATTTTGTTGCATACCATTACAAACACTTTGACACCGACACACATCATTTGCGCCATTTGACCGAGCTTAAAAAGTTTAGTATAGTGGAAGAAGATATCATCACTTTAGATAAAATGAATTTACAAATGGATATGATGTCCAACACATTCTTCCATGAATTCTTTATTAGTGGCCTAAAAATGATGACATCTAATCCCATGTCCTAATGGCTCACCCCTAGACTTGGCCTAAATCTACTTACTACACCAAGGAAGAACAATAGGTAGTCTCTTCCCAAAACAAAAAAACCATCCTTTGTTCCTCATTCATGAACCACATATCCCGCCCCTCCTTCCAATTCTCTTAAGTTCAACAAATTAACAAGGAAAAAAATGGTTGAATTCCAACTTAAGGGTCTTTTCTATAACCATGATGACAAATATTTTCCAGGCCACAAGTGTAAGGAGTAAAATATTTTTATGGCCATTTATGAGGACTTCTATGAAGAGGATGTTGATGTTTCCCAATCTGAATATCTACGCTAAAATTTTTATCATACCCTATCCTCTAATCCATTGGAAGTTGAATTGCTTATCTCGCTAAATTCCCTTTTTAGTATCTCTACTCCCCAAACCCTTAAATTAATTGATTATATCAAGCATAGGAAATTCATTATCTAGTTTATAGAGGCAACAACCATAATTTTATTCATTGTCGCATTTCCAAAGAGATGATGTGTTATATCCATACAATCAACAATTTTCAAGTCTTGATTTGTAATGGAAATTCCATGAAATGTGGGGGGCATTGTGAAAATGTATGCCTACAAAGTTTTTAGTATCACCTGGAATATAATATTTTTTCTATTGACATGGGTGGTTTAAAAAATGTTCAAGGTGTTTAATGCTTACACACACTAGGATATATCACCATGGATTTCAATCTATTAGCCATGAAATTCTAATAGGATGGACAATACTATCAGTTCCAAGGAATCATGACGGGCTCCCTTGATATCATCAGTTCCCATTGAATGGAAAAACTACTCAAAAAGGTCATTATGGAATTATTTCACAACTCCATACCATTCAAGTAGTTGAGACCCCATCACCTATTGTTCATATCAACATACAATCTATCCTCTCCAAACACCAATCTATTTTTGACAATCCACAAGGACTTAGCCCTTCCTATGATGCCCATAATCATTCTATTATGCTTGTCCCCAAATATTTTCCTCTGAATGTTCACCCTTATCATCACCCATTTTCCCAAAAACATGAAATTGAGAAAAAATTTCAGGAATTGCTAGCAGTGGGTGTGATCCATCCTAGTACCAGCCCTTATTATTCTCCTATCACTCTAGTACTCAATAAATAAGGCACATGGCACATGTGACCTGATATTCAATCCATCAACAAAATTACCATCAAAGATAAATTGTCTATTCATATCATTAATGACCTTTTGGATGAATTGAGTGGTGCTTAGTTCTTTATCAAACTCGATATATGTTTTGGATATCATCAGATACATACGAATGAGGGAGATATTTCCAAAAATTCCTTTTAAACTCACGAGGGACATTATGAGTTCTTGGTCATTCCCTTTGGCCTGTGTAATGTAGACTCCACTTTTGAAAGTCTATTGAATCATGTCTTCCTCCCTTTCCTTCCTCATTTTTTTGAGTTTTATTTGATGATATCCTCATCTATAGTAAAACTTGCAAATCCCATCTAGCCCATGTGGATCAATTATTAAACTTATTGTCTTAGAACAAACTCTTTCTCATATATTCTAAATGTTCTTTTGGATTTCCTAATGTAGAGTACATGGGCCATATCGTTGAAAAGGATCATGTTTGCATGGATCCTAAAAAAATAGAAGTTATGAAGCATTGGCCATGTCCTAAAACTGTTAATTGTTTTAGAGGTTTATTGGTTTTAATAGGATATTATCACAAGTCTGTTCATAATTATGACAAAATTTCATCTCTGTTCACGTCTCTACTTAAAAATAATACTTTCAATTGGACTTCAGTAGATGATCAATCCCTCCAAGTCTTGAAAGAGGCTATGAGCATGAAACCTCTTCTGGCATTTCCCAACTCCAGCAAGAATTTTTTTTCTGGAATGTGATGATTTTGGGAAATGCATTAGGGTAGTACTCATGAAATAGGGAAGACATTTGTATTTTACTAGAAAACAAATATTTGAGAGACTCTTGGGAAAATCTACCTATGAAAACAAAATCTTGGCTATTCTACTTGCAGTTGATATTTGGTGTCCTTACTTGCTTGAGAATTGCTTCCAGATTAAAACGTATCATCACAACCTCAAATTGTTCTTAGAACAAATAATTTCATCCCCGGGGAAACATAAGTGGTTGACCAAAATGTTTAGCTATGATTATGAGATCATTTATAGGAAAGGAAAAGAAAATTTGGTTGTTGATGCCCTTTCACGGAAATATGAAGAAGAAGGGTCCCTCTTCTCACTCTCCTTGATTGTGCCATATGAGTTAAGGGTACTTCTCCAGAAATTGTTCCAAGAGTGCAAACTGTCTCTCCTAATCCAACAATTGAAACAAGATCCACATGCATATTTAGGATACACTTGGCACAATGAGAAGCTTTGTCGTAAAGATCACTTGTATTTAAGAAAATAGTCTCACCTTACATCCATCATCCTCTTTGAAATTCATGCTTCACCAACATAAGGGAATTCAATTTCTCAAAAAACATATGAAAGGATGAAATGTTCATTTTTTTGGGAGGGAATGAAACAAGACATATACACTTTTAGGGATGAATGATACTTCTCAACAAAATAAGGATGAAATATTAAAAATTCCAAGAACACTCCAACCTCTCTCTATTGCACTTGTTATATTGATGGATATTTCTATGGAATTCATTGTTGGATTACCTAAATATGGAAATAAATCAGTCATCATGGTTGTAGTCGATTACCTTTTCCAATGTTGTCATTTTTATGCCCTCCAATACCTTTTCACAACATCCACAAAGGCTCAAATTTTCATGGATAATATCTTCAAATTCATGGAATGCACCACTGTATTATCGCTAGTCATGACCCAATCTTCAACAACAAATTTTTGAAATATTTTTTCAAACTCGAGGGAACCCAATTGCATCTTAGCATGGCCTATCATATCTAGATTGATGGTCAATTTAAAGTTATCAACAAGTTATTGGAAACATATTTGAAGTGTTTCATGTTTGATAGAAAAAATCAATGGGTTCAATGCTTACAACTAGCTAAATGGTGGTACAACACATCTTACCATGTTGCCACTCATATGTCTCCCTTTGAAGAAGTCTACAATCCAAAGCCACCTTATGTATTCTCCTACCTATCTAGTGTTTCCAAGGTCCAAGACATAGACAACACCCTTATATTTTGAGCTACTATTCTCCATACCCTCAAAGATAATTTTGGCTTGGAATCACATGAAGCAACATGTTGATTAGGATAATTCAAAATGTGAATTTTCTAAAGGGAATTGGGTGTTTCTTCGTCTCCAACCTTACAAGAAAAATTCCCTCAAAGAAGGTCATTGTTAGAAACTTTCTCCCAAGTTTTATGGCCCTTATACAATTCTAAAGCATGCGAGAACTATGGCCTACAAGTTATCTCTCCCTAGTCACTCTAAGCTCCATCTTATTTTTCATCTTTCTTTCTTGAAGAAAGTAATTGGAACCAAGTGACATACTCAAACTAGTCTCCCTAAATTGGATGAAGGTTGATCAATTTGATTGTAATCGAAAGCAATATTGGACCACCTTGAGAATCGTGTCCATTAGCGCAAAATCAAGGAATTTTTTTTTAGTGGAAAGATGAAGAACCAGAGGATGCCACATGCAAGTCAACTGCCATTCTACAGCAATTTCCACTTCTCAAATTCTAACACCCCAAGACCGAGCCCCAATTGTAAATGTAAATATGTTTTATAGGCTAGTGAGCTAGGTTATTATAGTCCAAAAGGCTTGTGTGATTATTAGTCTGGAGATCCTAGCTTCTAAAGGCCAGTGAGCCTATTTTTGTATATGTGAACACTCATATCATCAATAAAATACATCACTACCTGTAGACCAACCACGATAAAGTGTATGGGGGACTAAAATTCACTAGTAAGGCAAGGGAGGGGGCTAAGAGCCTAGAAAAGGGGGTTAAGCTAGAGGGATTATTTCCAAAGGTATATTATAATATTATTTATAAAGACTAAGGTGGGTATAATTATTTTATCCTAAGTTTTAAGGATGGGGACAAGTGGTCCAAAGTGGCTCTCAACCTGACAAGTGTCCAATTTGGGACATGCATACAAATACTTTAGCCTTACTGCGTGATCCATTCATGTTGTCAGGGATTCATTCCATTCATCCATTCTCTCCATCATTCAGACCTCTCAATATTGTATGCAGTCCTTCAACAATAACATGTACCCTTCCTGTTAGGAGCAACACACATGTACCCTACCCGTAGGTTGTTGTTTCCATCACCTGTAGCTTACCCATAGGAGGTTGCTTCCATCACCTGTACCTTACCGAAATGTAGTTTTTGCCATTATCTGTACATGTAACTGGTTGACTTAGGAGCTGGACTGAAGAAGCGGGTTGTCGGGCCCATGGGATTGAAGAGGCAGGTTATTACTCTCGTGAGAAACTCTCTCCAGGTTAAAGAATTGTTGGGAATTCATTTCCTGAGGGAGCCCAACTACAACTACAATTCTCTGAGACTTCCTGTCTGGCATGTTGTTGACGCCCTGGAAGGGAAGTAGGGAAACCAAAGGACTATGGAGCAGAGAAGGGGCACACTTCCTGGGGTGGGACATGCATGTGGGGAATGAGAGACTGTGGGATGTTAGTTTGCATTGGAAATTGGAAGAGTTGTTCATGATGTCTGATATACATTAGAATGGTTAGGAATCCCTTTACCTGGGTGGAGTTTAGTCCTAGTTCGGGGGAGACCCATTGCCTAGAGTTGTGAACGGTGTGGTCTAAGTCTAGGAGGATCATGGAAGGTATGCACGCAGTTGGTGGTATTTTATCAAATATAAGTATCAATTATGTGTTACATTATTTGTTGCATTATTCTTTATGTGTTTAATTTCATGGGTTTTGCATGTGTGAGTTGTTTTTGTGTATTTTAATTGTTATTTCCGCATGAATCTAGGAATTTCCTCAGAGTAATTGTATATGTTTATAAATTTGTATACAGTCTATAAGTTTTCTGTGGCATAGCCCAACATATGGTTGGGGATGCTACACTATGGAGTCAAAGGTGATGGTAAGAGAAGTATCATATATGTGACTAGGTATGGGTGGTTGAGTGGTGGTGTCACAATATGGTTTCAGAGATTAGTAAGAGTATTTTATGGAGTAGCATGGCCTTTCCTAGGTGGATGGTAATGTCACATTATAGTATTAGAGCTCCATTTTTCAACACTAAGCCTGGATGGGTTGTGTAAGTGGGAATTGAAGAAAAATTTCCATAAAGAATCGTTTTCGAAATGGCCTAATTTCGAGTTACATTTCATCCATGGGTGTCATGAGGGTGTTTAGAGCACACCTTAACTATGTTTGAAATATTAGGAGGTGTAGCAGTTAGAGAAACCACAATAGTCGTTGGATTGAGACGCCAAATTAGATCTCGGACTTTGGATCAAGCACATACTAGGAGGAGAAGTGTTATGGAGAAGGATAGATCGGGGTCGTAGGATCTGCACATAAGAAAGGGTGAGCCATAGATCTCACAGTAGTTTGGTGGTTCGACACTCCGGGAGAAATGGGTCCATGTGTTTCCAAGGAAAATCTCGCAAAGTCCCGAACTCTAGAGTAAATACAGGTCGTTCTTTATCAGGGACACATGGACCAGGGATCTATTCCCTTCATTGATTCTACATTCATAAGTTCGAGGGTTTGGCAATGATTAGCAGTAGAAACTCCTGAAAAATGGAATCTCGGATCCCAAAAGTTCCTTTTTACCGTAGATCTTAGAAGAGAGGATGGATCATCTATTTTTGAAACATTTGGGGGTTTTCCACTTCAGTGTTCGGAGGAATTGAAATGTTCTACTGAAATATCCTCCGAAGCCCGAATCTCTGGAGCCGTAGAGAACCAAAATAGTTAGCCAATTCAACATTCAAGTGTTGTGAAGTGTTATGGAGTGATATCCTCCGAATCCCTGAGTCCCAAAGTCCTAGAGTGTTAGAGTGACCAAGCATGATGATGTCACCTAGGGTGACATGGACCCAAATTATGTATTCCATGTGTCATCTTGAGTCATTCTTTTCATAGACCATTTGTGCCAATTGGAACTTGACATGTATCACGACCCATCGATGGGGCCATGTGTCATCTCCATATTTTTTCCACATATCACCCCCCTGGTGCATAGTTTCTAATGAGACCTCAGAAGTTTGGAAATTCATCATTCGGGGAAAGTGTTTTGTTATGTTAGCAAATATTTTGATGTTCTGAAGCACTGGAGTCTCAAAGTGTAACATCTCGCTCTGGCACACTGAGAAAACTTATTATTTGAGGACACTTTCTCACAAGTGATCTGGACTTTTATGATGGTAAACCATTTATACTTGATTATGATGCGATTGACAGATGACATGATGTGTTACTATTTGATGCTGACATATGCTATTGACTTAGTTTTATTGAGTGTGCAGGGTTTTTGACCTTGAGGATGCAGAGGCATCAGTAGAACCCCCTTGGACTCCAGACTGAGTCAGGGAGTGTGCTTTTGGGTGATATGTTTACTATGATGTTTCATTCGATTTGATTATTTGTTGTTGATATTTCTGACATGATTTTTGATGATGCAGGCTGACGATAGCTTGCCGACCAGACTCACATATGAAGTAAAGGGGCCACACACGATTTGCAGAGAGGTTGAGGGAGAGGGGTGGACAACAGCCCTGCCACAGCCTGCTAGCACTCCCGTCGTGGCTCGAACTGTAGGTTAATGATTACCTAGTTCGAGAGGATCCACGATGCCATGAGGGCAGACTGCGATAGTCGCTCACGATGATTCTAAGGGGCGCGCAATAAGGCGGGGGGCTTATTCCTTAGAACCCCTAGTCTCCTACAAGTTCACCTGGCGGAGTGTTGACTCCAGGGGTTATAGAGGTCTACCAATCAGTCCAGTCGGCGAGTGGCACCCTTGGAGCACGTGGTGCATCCTGAACGGCACGTCGCACAAAATAAACTCAGTTGACGAGTGGCACCCTAGGAGCACATAGTGCGTCCTGAAGGGCACGTCGCAATAATGTGGATGAAGGAGTCAGCCTAATTATCCCTAAGTCATCAGCACCTGAATAAAACCTTAATCAATTCCCCTAACCAATCATCGCCTAGCTCAGAATCTAAGCCCTAAGCCTAAGACTATTCTAGAAAAAAAAAAATAAAAAAAATTTAGTGTGACCTTAACAAAAAGAGCATGGCCCTAGCATAAAATAAAAAATTCACACAACAACCCACTTAAGTACTGGTTGGGTCTTCATAAAACTCTTGGGATAACTGGAGAGGGTAAGGATCTAAATAAACTCAGGGATTTAAAAAAAAAAGGAAACTTTTGTCTTTAACTTTTCTTTTCTAGGTAATGAAATTCAAAACATTTTTTTTTTTACCATAGTTAATATAAAATACAAAAACATGTCCACCACTTAAATGATGAAATATAAAATAGGACCACCACTAAAATGAAGATTTATTTTTGTGATTATAAAATACAAAGGTAAACCACAACCCACTAAAAATGAGAACCTTCATTAATATAGTTAATTTGAAGGCTATTAAGTAAATAAAAACATATATATATATATATAATAAATGAAAAGATTTATTTAGTGCATTACCTTTTAGGTTTTTTAAACAAAAAGGGGGGGAAATGAGCTTTAAGAAAAATAAAATAAATTATGGAAAAGGTAGGGATGTGTGACACTTGAAAAATAAGGGAATTTTTAGGGTTTGATAAAAAAAAACTTAAAAGAAATGGATTTAGGGTTTCTGAAAAAAAAAAAAAACTAATGGGATGAGGGAAAAAGGAAGATAAAAGAGAGGAGAGGGAGAAAAATGGGGATTGTTATCCCCGATATCTAGGGATAACTAGGAGATCATGTCTCGAGGCCCACATGGTCCTAGAGATGGAGTACCGAGAGCAGGAGTGACTTGAGCATGGCCCTGGAGGGCCCATCTCTCTTCTTCTCAGCCAGCTTTATCCTGTCAACAGTAGCAGCCTCCATCACTACCGGCCTGGGCTTGCATCAGAGAGGGCTCTTGCTCCATGAGGTAATTGGTCCGAGGTATCATGGTATGTGTCGTATTTGATCGTTATAACCTTCTTATATATGCATTAGATTCCTTTCATTTCGGATGACTGCTTGGATCTTACACTAATCCACTTGACCATTGTTGGGGTGATTGATGGGGCAACTTACCAAGCCGGTATTCATGGGTTTTGGTTAGCCACCAAGGGGGGTTTGCAGAGCCATCGTCTGCTCCCACCATCTTATCACTTTTTCATCTTATACCCCGCTCATCCATCCCATTCCCCTAGTCTGGCCATTAGGATGACCTTCCA
>ML818636.1:33114-58588 GCA_009831015.1 Picea engelmannii | reverse complement strand
AGTGGGTAATGCTGTTAGCTCTAGCAACCAAGCCAAGGCAGTGTCCTCTTCGTCAGAGCTTGTAGTAAAAAAAATAAAAATAAATATAAGGCAATAAAGGGCTTGGAAAAAATGCATCCATGACGGGTACAACTCGCCTCCTACAAAGGCACCCATAGACAACACCAGCCCTTGGTCAGACTATGACTAGACATCCCTAAAACCATATCACCGCATTACACATGGCTTGAATGATTCTTTGAGGAAACTTTCCATTTCCTGTGGGTATTCGCCCAATAGGTGGTCTTGTTGGTTTCCTTAGCTTTGTATAATATATCTGTGTAATGTCTTTGAGCTCTTAGATGATTTGTTAGGGATTTCATGCATATTTTTGATAAATTTAATGATGAGATATGATTTACATTGCTATGATGTCTAGGATTGATGAGCCCATGGAGGGCGTAGTATTTTATGTGCAGGACCATGCCTGGCGGAAAGGTACCAGAGGATCGGTGCACATGGCGAGATGATTAGCTCAGACCTCCATGGGGTTGAAGAGCCCATCAGATGGCTGCTGGGATGGCAGAGGCAGGACAAAGTTATGACGAGCCCCTGCATGGAGAAGAAGAAGGTCACCCTCATCAGGACGTTGTGGCAGAGACTGGACCTATGGGGATCAGCCCCTTGCAGATGGGATGATGGCCTTGATGGATAGGACGCCACCCAGGGCAGGCTGGACGTTTTCTGGAGCAGATGGCGGTGTGTTGGGCTTGTCTGGCACACATGACAGGTTGCAGGAGCCCCAAAAGGGGGAACGTCTTCCTCACTGGATGATGATTATGCCTTGAAAGGGCCAACGTCTCCCTTCTAGGGGCTTGACGTCTCCATTTTTAGCCCATTTTGGCATTTTTTGCATTAAATGTGACAAATAATTGAATGATGTTAAGTCAGCCATGTCGGCTGTTTTCCATGACCTGTTTTGTTAATTAAAGGTCATGAGGATGATATAAAAAGAGAACGTTGCCTCTCATTTTAAAGAGAACACAACTTGCTCTCTTGTGAGAGATACTTTCTAGTCTTTTTGGTTATTCTTGTCTCTTGGAGTTGAAGCGCTACACTTGGAGGATAATATTTGTGCATGGTGCTATTTATCATTGGAAGGTTTACAACTAGGGTTTGATTATGCTTCTTCATGAATTTGTAAGTACATTTTGCATGCAAAACTTCTTTATTGAATGGTTGTAGGTAGAATTTCTTACTTGTATGGTTACATTGCTAGTATTTGCTTAATCATTAAAACCCTAGCGAGCCAACACAAAAGTAGGTTGTGGCTTCATGTCCCCATGGTAAACTCTTATTAGCCATTTGATTAGAGAAGGTTTAGCCTAGCCATAGCTACACTAGCCATGCTCTTTTCTTGAGTTAGTTTTGAACATAAATTGAAGAAAGAAGGCGTCCTAGGCCTAATTTATTTTACACCTAGGGTTTACTTCTAGGGTTTTTGAAAATCCTTGTCTTTGAACAACACTTTTCAGCCATAGATTTGTGTTTATTAGATATCCATTTTTCCAAAAGAGTCTTAAGGAAAGAATAGGGAGCCTTAGGCCTAGCCTTAGCTACACCTAAATAAGCCTTCTCTTCTTAGGGTTTTGGATTTAGTGGCCCTGCCATAGCAAGACCATTAAACCTAATCCTCTTGTCCTTAGGTTTAAATTTCTCCAAGCTATTAGCTTCTCTCGATTTGACTCCATTAACCCAAGGCACTAGTCTAGAAGTATAACATTGAGTTTTTGTGCTTAAATACTTTTTCAAACTCCTTTTTTTTGAAACCCTAACTAACTTAGCGTCTAGAACTAACCCTAATGATGATGACGTCTTGCTTATTTTAGACTTGTGTTTGGATGAAAAGTTGCGGCTGACTCACATCTTTGTAGCCATAGAGGTTTCAAGTATATCCATTGGTTAATTTGTCAAAAACGTCCACCTCTTGACTAGCTAACCCTAACCCTAAAACAAAAATAATATAGGTGACGTCACACTTGTTTGATCTCTTGTTTGGCTTGAAACGTTGTGACCTTTATCACCTTGTTTGATAGGTTTTGAGTTGGTGATCACATCTATAGGCTTATTTGACAAAATGTTCTCCTCATTACCTTCAAAATTGACCTATTAATAAAGCTGATGTCACCCTAATTCTGCATTGTGATGCAGAAACAATATATATGTATGAGCAGATTTATGACATTTATTGCATTGTGATATATTAAAGATTGATATTAAACATTGAATGCCTTTATCACTTTGTATTTATTGAAGAAGTGTTTTAATCTTTTATCCTTGTCTATAATCATTGACTTCGTCGATAATTACAATTATCATATATATGTTGAAGATAGTCATTAATGTTTGAAATAATAACCACTACAACACATTTTAGCTTTATTTGTCATGTCTGGCAAACATGTGCCCTTATCAGTGGAATATCTTCTTTGACTATCTCCTTCTTGGCAGTAATCTGTGAAAAGGGAATCCTTATCTTGATCCATTAGCCCTTTAGCCCTCTCAGAACCCTAGATTACTAGGGACGCCTTCCTTGGACTAGCCATCCTAAATAGAAAGAGCTCCCCATCGAGGTGACAATGTGTGGGGAAGCTCCTGTTACACCAGTTTGAAGCCTCGACTCAAGCTAACCTAAACCCTTCCTACAAACTGTGCGATAACAGGGACATTTTTTTTAGCTACTAGTATTGTTATGCTGCCAGACTAGAGACTGGACTGATTTCTTGTAGGAGTTGGGGATTCTCAGCTGACTTGAGTGGTAGCTCAGCCTTGGAGGCGAGCTGAGAAGCTAGTCTACTATTTGGGTTGTGTGTGGACCCTTTGCGGCTCGGGGGGCTAAGGGGGAAGGAGAGTACCCCTAGAGTTTGGCTGGGAGGTACCGGTGAGTCCTCTATGGTCGGCAAGCGGGAGCATCAAGGAGCCCGCGGACAACTTTCGAAGGAGGCGAACAGGCACAGGTATGCATAATGTTTTCATTCTCATGCTGGATGGCGTAAAATTTGTTCTATGACGGTGTGAAATAGTATTGTTTACAATCTGGATTGTGTTAGGGTTTATTCTATTTTCATTGTTCTGGTCTGCGTAATGTTATATTATCGCTCTGGATGGCGTAAAAATTTCATCCTATGACTATGTAAATCTAAATAAACTCTACAATGGGTGTGTTTTTCTTGCGGTAAATAGTTACTGTGCAAATCTAGATAACTCCGTGAAATGGGTGCATTATTCTGCTGTAGAAAGTTTTACTGTGTAAATCTATATAGACTCTATAAATGGGTGTGTTTTTCTTGCGGTAAATAGTTACTGTGTAAATCTACTAAACGTTGCGAAATGGGTGCATTTTTCTGCTGTAGAAGGTTTTACGGTGTAAATCTAAATAACTGTTCGAATGGGTGCATTTTCTTGCTGTAAAAAGATTTATTGTGTAAATTTAATTAAACTCTCGCCTAGTTTGCCACTGCGTCTCCATCCCCAATCTCAACTTAGCCCTTGTTTTGTTTTATTTAACCCTAGCTTGGGTTCAACCCCCACTTCTCGGCGAATCCATCTCGGTCGCTGTAAATATTTAAGTGCCACTTGACTGTACCAACGCCTGACCCTTCTTACCTAACGGTCGGAATCTCTTTTGCCTGAATCGGTAGGTATGGGGAACTCTCGCAGTTGGCTCCTTATTAGTTATTTTAGATGATTCATCTCCCCTTGTTATAGAGCGTGCAGTCGGCGATGTTGGAAGGTAGCAATGGTTTTTATGACACAACAATTTCACATTCGATTTCTGGAGTCGTTGGGCTTTCCGGAATTTGATTTCGTGGGGATAAATCTGTTGTCATTCTGGATCCCAGTGTGGCGTTGAGCTCGTGTTTCTTTCTGGTGTTTTCCCAATGAGGTTCACGGTTTTTTTCCTGGGGGGCTCTGCGTGATAGGATAGCCTGTGTTGAGTTTCTTTTTTGCATCCACTTTGACGACGCATAGTTATTACCTCTGCGCCTCACTGTATCGGTAAACCAACCTTTGCGCCTCCCACCTCTCGCCTCATTTTCCTGCGATCTGTCTTAATGTTTGGTGGCTGGTAATGGAAGATGGCCAGGAATCTCTATCACGTAAAATTCCTCTTGTTGTCATAAGATTTATCTTACTTGAAAAACTGAATTTGATTTTGATAATTGTACCATCGTGGACGGGTATTTACGTTCAGATCAATAGGTAGTCGGGTCCATTCCAATTGGGGGCTCCTAGATCGATAGGTCATTGGGTCAATTCCAAGTGGGGACTCCTTATTTAGTCGTTTTCCTATTTAGTTATTCGCCTGTAGCTGAGCACGCAAAATTTTATACTTCATAGACTTTTATACTGCAAGGAGTTTAGGAGTTAAGTTTTTTTTATCTGCGCTCAGAAGCCGGGAATAGTTTCACCCCTTTCCAGAGGTTCAGATCAATACAAACCAACACCATTCATAGGTATCCTAATACTGTACCTTTTGAAGTTGTAAAACTCCACCAGATGCTCTTAGTTCGGCGAGAGGACCTCCTCGGACATTCATGGTGGCTGTGAGCATTGAGGGGTGGGTTTTTGAAAACCGGATACCGTGAGGATTGTGCGCCCCTATAATCATCATCACCCGGGCCAAGGCACCAGGCGTCCCCTCATTGCTGAAGGTTGATCCACGATAGCTACCGCTATAGTGAATTACCACACACGCTGCCCAACGCTCTGTTACAGGATATCACTGGTGGGCGTGCGTTGACAGCACGCAGCCTGCTCTAAGTCCAATTTTAAACTTCCTTTTTCCGCTGCTTGATGCGTGACTTCTTTTTGCATTCCATGTCATCCTAAATAGCTGCCAGGTGGTCGTTACCATGGGGTAGCTTTAGTGTAGTTTAGTACCATCGATATTATACCTAGGATGTTAATTTTTATATTGTCCCTTAAAAGGTTTTCATTTTTAGATATTAGCATTTAATTATTGTTAGTTTTATATATGTGTGCTTTTAAAAACATTGGTATTTTAAACAGTGAAATATTAAATAGCGTTATGGTTATGGTCATTTTTAACTATGAGGATTATTTAGATATTAGCATTTAATTATTGTTAGTTTTATATATATGTGCTTTTAAAAACATTGGTATTTTAAACAGTGAAATATTAAATAGCGTATGGTTAGGGTGATTTTTAACTATGAGGATTATTTAGATATTAGCATTTAATTATTGTTAGTTTTATGTATATGTGCTTTTAAAAACATTGGTATTTTAAACAGTGAAATATTAAATAGCGTTATGGTTATGGTCATTTTTAACTATGAGGATTATTGTTATGGTTAATATGATGTCGAATCGAATTATTATTATTTGTTAAATTTGCAATGATTATATGTGTTAATGGAAATGTCAATATGGTTTATATTGAAGGCTAATGATGAAGATTCACTGCAATATTAATATTGGCTTAATTGCAATGGTAACACTTATTTAAATCGCATAATAAAATTTGTTTTCATTTGTGATGGTAAGGATGATGTTGAATCGAAATATTAATATTTGTTAATTTGCAATGATTATACTTATTAACGACAATGTTAATATTGTTTTAATGGAGTGCTAATGAGGAAGCTTGAACTGTAGTATTAATATTTACTTAATTATAATGGAAATTCTTGTTTAAATTGCAATAATAATATTTGTTTTTAATTTGCAATGTTAATGATATGGTTGAAATGCAATGATAACATTTGTTTAATTGAAATGTTAGGATGATGTTTAGATTGCAAGGTTTTATTCGTTTAAATTGAAATGTTAACGATAAGGTCTAAATTGCCATGCACTATTTGTTAGGTTATTCCAGTGTATGGTAAAAATTTGGAAGGAAGGGCAAGATAATATGGAGATTGTAAATGTTTGAGAGTTTACCATTATGGTATTGATATCGTTGCTCAATTATGGCAATTAACAGAAAAATGCAATGCGCTTGTGCTTCTTGCTTGTCCCTGAACTAGTGCCTACTGACCTTATAACTAAATAATGGGGGTTGAGATTATTGGTTTTTACCTTAGGATAAAGTATTCATCGGTTAATGATAATTAAGGGAGCAACTGATCTTGATTGATGTCTTCGGGTCTCCATAGTGGTTGGTCGATATTAGAGTCCTCCTGAATTGCGTCCCCCGTAGAGGTCATAATTGTCCCTGATTTTGTAGTACTTGGTGGTATTGCATTGCGTGGTCAGCTTGTGTCGAGAGGTATGTAGACACCATCAGTAGCCTTAATATTTATGTCTGTGTGCTTCCCTGCGTCAAGAATCCAGTGCCGTATCAAGAGTCTCGGGCCCTTTAAAGGCAAGGTTTCCACTCTTGCGACACACCTTAGGGGATTATTAGTTTCTGCTTGAGTAGTCGGCCAGGAGCTTATCTGACCTCCTCTCTCTCCGGAGCAGAGGACTAAGATTAAACGCCCTGCTTTCCTGTGCATAAATAGTAAACTACTACCATGGATTCTACCTTCTGTGTTCATACGGTACCTAACCCAGTATGTCGTTATTGTTGAATTTGTTGTGGGGTGCCTTGTCTTGGGTGTTATTTGCTTGCAGTTACTTGTTGTGCGCCTTGCGGATTCTTGTGTTGATCTTCATGGTTGAGTCTTGTCGGTTTTCGGGTGGCGACATAGAGTCAAGTGAGTCTGATACTTCTACACGTGCGCACACACTTTTAAAAAAAAATAAAATTTTTCTTACACTAGTTACTTGAGTTGGGTCGTCGTAACGAGGAGGTCATTACACAAAGATCTGGAGAAGTGCTCGTTTAGGAGTTTGTCAATTCAACATTCAGGGGAACTAGAATGTGTTGAAGGAGAAATATCTGAATCCCAAAGTCCTGAAGCTCTGGATAAGATCCATATAGGTAAGCACCTAGTTCTATCACGTGGTCACATGATATTGGAGGAACAAGTGAAGGGGCTAGTGCCCGAAAATTAATTTTAAAGACATAAAGGGAGTTAAAAAAGGAGCATGCGGGTTTTTCATTTGTACGGACCTGCATTGGAGAGAAATCATAGGAGCTTGTGAAACTTAAGAGAGGATTCGACATGGTTCCAAGAGTTAAATCAACTTCCGAATAAGATCACCTATACAAGGATTGTTGTCACAGATAGGACAAATTTTTCAGATAACCATAACTTTCTACTCAAGAATCAGAATTGAGAAAGGGAATAGTCATTGGAAAGATCTTGGATAGTAGATATAAATTTTCATCTAGAAAATTGATATGGACAATCAATTTCTCAAGAAATTAGAAGAAAAAACTACGATGCATTATTGAACCAGAATTGTTCATAATTTCATGCAATTGATAAAACAATTAGCCTAACAAGTTATGTTGGATTCACATTTTGCAGAGTTAAAAACAATTAGATAAGAATAGGATCTTAAAACAGTGTAGAGGGATGGAATATACATAGGGGGATTACATCCAGGAAGATGATATCATAGGGATGGATTTCCATATGGGTAATGAAGGTACAAACTCAAATGGACATGGAGAAGGAAAGGAAGAAATAATGAACTTGCTAGAGACCATTAAAAATTTTCAAAAGAATTTCCATAGTTATAAATATGATAAACAAAGGATTATGAGAGCCAAGGAGAAGTAGGAGGACTTCAACATAAAGTTAATGCATAGCTTGTACAAAATATCAAATAATATGGATAAGGATAATGACTCAAGAAAATTAGGAAGTCACAGGTATCATGATGAGAGAGGAAGAACAAGAAGTGTTGGTAGAAATCATGATCACTCCCAAAGGCATTCCACTAGGAGAGCACATAGTATCTCAAGTCCATCCCCTATCAGGAAGCATAAAAGGAAGTTTGGGGTGGATGATCTCCAATGAGAAATGAACAAAATCAAACCTCCTACATTTGATGGTGAGCACAAGAAGGATGAATATGCAAATATATGGATGCTAGGCATTTGAAAGTATTTCCAATTACATAATTATTCTTCACACGCAGAAGGAAGAATTTCCATCTATCAGCTGAGGGGAGAGGCATCCATGTGATGTGACCAATTTGTGCAAGTGCAACACATTAAAGAGAAAAATGTTACTTGGAAGGAATTCAGGAAGTATTTTCAAAATAAATAATTGACTAAGAGATATTATGACAAGAAAATGAAGGAGTTCTTTGAACTCAATCTTGGGAGTATGACTGTAGATGAATATGAAAAAAGGTTTTTAGAGTTGCTAAAGTATGTTTCTTTCATCAAGGAGGAGACAGTTAAGATTCAGAGGTATTTGAGCAGGCTTGCATCATTAATCAGTGAACATATACAATATGATGATCCAAAAACATTGGAGGAGACCATAAGGAAAGCTAAATTCCTATATGATCAACATAAAGGAAGGACAACTTTCCAAAAATATTGGGAAGACAAGAATAAATACAAGATGAAACAGAGGAAGAAGGGGACTAAGAAACCATTCTTCATATATAATCCTCAGGGACATCCAACTTCTACAGAACCCAAAACGATTGAGATAGGGAGGAAAAGGCCAACGAAACCACCTATTCAATGTTGGGGTTGTAAGGGAGATCATAAGTATAGATATTCTCCTCCTTGAGGTGAAAAAGTGAGGATTTTTCACAATTTACAACAAGCTAAAATAGTGGAGGACATGGTTAGAAATGTACCTAGGATCTATGTGTCCCTGGACAACAAGCAAGCTGAGTTTTAGTCACATATGATTGAAGAGGAAGGTATGATAACCAACCAAACATTTTCTATTTTAATTGTTTCAGTAGATAGTCTTAGTTATATAGATCCCAAGATGGTGGAAAGATTGTAGTTACCAAGAAGAAAGAATGGAAAATCTTGGTTGGTGCAACTGGATACTGAATCCAAAAGAACAAGTAATGAGATGGTAAAATCATGTCCAATGGACATGAATGGACTGAGCACAAGGGAATATTTGAACATCTTTCCTTTAGGTTCCTATGAATTTCTAATTGGTATGGATTGGTTGGACCAACACCATGATATCCTAGATTTTTATAATAAATCATTCACTTGCTAGGATGGAGAAGGGAACCTAATGACAGTACAAGTAATTCCCAGGGAAATACCTATCAGAGAAATCTCAACATTGCAGCTAAAGAAAAGTTATAGGAAAGGGTCCCAAATATTTGTAGCTCATATGGAAGAGACACCTAAACATATGGTGTCAAATATTGAATATTATGCAATACTAAAAGATTTTGAGGATGTATTTAAAGAAATACCAGGATTACCCCCTAAAAGAGACATTTATTTCTCCAAAAATTTGATACCTGGAGCAACTCTAATATCCAAGACCCCTTATAGGATGAGACACCAGAATTGAAGGAATTGCAAATGCAACTTAAAGAGCTTCTGAAGGAGGCATATACATTCCCATGTGTCACCTTGGGGTCACCCAATATTATTTGTGAAGAAGGATGGAACATTGAGACTTTGCATGGACTTTAGGTAGGTGAACAAGGTAATTGTGAAGAATAAGTATCCTTTTCCAAGGATCGATGACCTCTTTGATCATTTGAAAGATGAAAAAATATTCTCGAAGGTTGATCTCAACTCTAGCTATCATCAGGTAAGAATTAAAGAAGAAGACATCAACAAGACTTCCTTCCGAACAAGGTATGGGCATTATGAGTTCACAGTGGTTCCATTTGGGTTATCAAATGCACTAGTTGTCTTCATGTGTTTAATGAATGGTATTTTCAGAGAATATTTAGATAAGTTCGTCATTTTATTTTTAGATGAAAATATTATATATTCTAAGTCGGAGGAAGAGCATGAAAAAAACTTGAGGATGGTACTATAGGTATTAAGGGAGCATCAGTTGTATGCCATATTGATCAAGTGCTCATTTTATCAAAAGAAAATTCACTATTTGGGACATATCATCTCATAGGAAGGCATAATAGTGGATCCTAAAAAGATTGAGGCCATTAGAGGATGTCCAAACAAAGGAATGTGATATAATTCAGATCCTTCATGAGCCTTGTAGTCTACTACATAATATTTATTAAAGGATTCTCAAATATTGCACACCCAATCACTTCCTTGCAAAAGAAGGGAGTGAAGTTTCAATGGACATTGAAGTGTGAAAAGAGTTTCCAACACTTAAAGAATTTATTAACCAATGCTCCAATACTAAGGATTGTTCATCCAAATGAAGAATTCATTGTATGCACTGATGCATGCAAAGAAGGAATTGGTGGAGTCCTCAGTCAAAATGGGAATAGGGTATGTTATGAATGAAGGAAGTTGAAGGAGCATGAAAGACACTATGCTACTCATGATTTGGAGTTGGTAGCCATAGTTCATGCCTTGAACATGTGGAGGAACTAAGTCATGGGAAAAAGGTTTGAATTGAGGATAGAACATAATGGTCTGAAATATTTATTTGAACAACCAACTCTAAATTCCAAGAAAACAAGGTGGTTAGAATTTCTCAGTGAATATGACTTTGATATAATTCATATCAAATGGAAAGAGAACAAGGTAGTTGATGCACTTAGCATAAGGGTGCATTAGTTGCATGCTACAACCATTAGCATGTACAAATCATATTTGAAGGACAAAATCTTAGAGGCTGCAAAATCAGATTAAGAAATACATGGAAATAATAATAAAATTACAGCAAGGTATTTTGCAGCAGAAAATTGAAGACTACAAGATCGGAAATGATGAAATTCTCATGTACAGAGACATAATTTATGTATCAAATTCTCAAGAATTGAAAAATATGATATTCATATAAATT
Source organism: Picea engelmannii (assembly GCA_009831015.1). Taxonomy (NCBI): domain Eukaryota; kingdom Viridiplantae; phylum Streptophyta; class Pinopsida; order Pinales; family Pinaceae; genus Picea; species Picea engelmannii. The sequence continues at coordinate 47,756 of ML818636.1, read as the reverse complement.
TATAATGTACCTTATGCTGGGCACCCAAGGTATCGGAAAATTATTTCAGCTACCAAGAGCCAATATTATTGGCTAGACATGAAGAAGGAAGTTGTTGAATGTATTGCCAAATATCTGGTGTGTCAAAAGGTCAAGGTTGAGCATAGATAGCCATCTGGGTTTCTACAACCATTAACCATCCCTAAGTGGAAATTGGAAGTTGTAACAATGGATTTCATCACCAAACTACCCAGAACAAACAAGCGGCATGATTCTATCATGGTAGTGGTGGATAGGCTTACCAAAGCTTCCCATTTTATTCAAGTAAATATCAATCACAAGGAAACCAACATTACTAATATTTATATGAGAGAAATTTCTCGAATGCATGGTATACCCAAGACAACTGTGTCTGACAAAGATCCAAAATTTACATCAAATTTATGGAAAGGATTATTTAAAGGTTTTGGAATAAATTTTAATTTTATCACAACTTATCATACATAATATGATGGACAAACAGAGAGGGTGAATCAAGTGATTGAGGATATGTTGAGGATGTATGTGATGGATAAACCATCAAAATGGGAAGACTACCTACACTTGGTATATTTTTCTTATAACAATGGGTACCAAGCATCTTTAAATATGATCCCATTTGAGACACTTTATGGAAGAAGGTGCAACACACCTGTAAGTTGGACAAACCAACATATAGAGCAGTGGTTGGGCAATAATTACTTAGGGAAATGGAAGGCCATATGTCAAAAATAAAACATAATTTAAAGGCTACCCAAGACAGGAAGAAAATTTATATTGATAAGGGAAGAACTCAGAGGGAACTTAAAGTGGGTGACCATGTATTCTTGAAAGTGAAGGCTAACAAAAGTTTCCTAAAGTTGGGAAATTGTTCAAAGTTTCCAGTTCGTTATTGTGGTCCATTTGAAATCCTAGAGAGGAATGGGCCTATAGCATACATGATTGCATTACCTACATCAATGTCTATTCATAATGTATTCCATGTTTCATTTCTCAAAAAATATATACCTGATACTAATCATGTTATTGATCAGAATGTGATTTAGGTGGAGCAAGAAGGCGCTTTTTAGGTGCATCAAGTGTGCATACTAGACCGAAATATCAAGAAGATCTAGAATCAATCCATAGAGCTAATAAAGATTTGATGGAACTGGTACATTCCCGAGGATGCAACTTGGGATCATGAGGATGCTATACGAGCAGAATACCCGCATCTTTTTGAAGGTTTTTGAAATTTAAGTGGTAAATTTGTATATATATTTCACCAAGGACAATGCATAAATAAGAGGAGGATGATATAAAACCCCAATACTGAGCCCCAATTGTAAATGTAAATATGTTTTATAGGCTGGTAAGCCAAGTTATTATAGGCTAGAAGGCTTATAAGATTATTAGGCCGGAGAGCCTATATGTTAAAGGCCAGTGAGCCTATTTTTGTATATGTAAACACTCATATCATTAATAAAATACATCATTTCATATAGACCAACCATGATAAAGAATATGGGGATGAAACTCCACTATGAAGGGAAAGGAGGGGGGGGCTAAGAGCCTAGAAAAGGGGGTTAAGCTAGAGGGATTATTTCCAAAGGGATATTATAATATTATTCCTATAGACTAAGGTGGGGATAATTATTTTATCCTATGTTTCAAGGATGGAGACAAGTGGGACAAAGTGGCTCTCAACCTAACAAGTGTCCAATTTGGGACATGAATACAAGGAGTTTGGACTTAGTGGATGAGCCATTCATTCTGCCAGGGATTCATTCCATTCATCCATTCTCTCCATCATTCAGACCTCTCAGTCTTGCATGCACTCCTTCAACACTAACCCGTACCCTTCCTATTAGGAGAAACACACTTGTACCTTACCCATAGGTTGTTGCTTCCACAACCTATAACTTACCCGTACGATGAATCTGCCATCACATGTACCTTACCAGAACACTGTTGTTGCCATTATCTATACCTGTAACTGGTTGACTTAGGAGCTGGAATGAATAAGTGGGTTGTCAGGCCCGTGGGGTTGAAGAGGCAGTTTGTCATGCCCGTGAGCAACTTTATCTAGGTGAGAGAATTTCTTAGAATTGATTTCCTAAGGGATCCCAACTACAACTACAAAGCTCTAAGACTTCATGTCCATCCTGTTGCTAAAGCCCTGGAAGGGAAGTGGGGCAATCGAAGGACTAATGAGTAGAGAAGGGGAAAACTTCTTGGGGTGGCATAGGTATGTGGGGAATGAGAGAATGTGGGTTGTTAGTTTGAGTTGGTACGTGATGAAGTTGTTCCTGCTCTCTGATATACATCAGCCTGGTTAGGAATCCCTTTACCCGGGTGGAGTTTAGTCCCATCTCGGGGGTGAACCACTGTTGAGATTTCTAATCATGGTGGTCTGTGGATGGGACAATCGTGGAAGGTATTCACGCAGCTGGTGGTATTTTACCAAAGATAAGTATATGCTTAAAACACATTTAAATTACATGTCCACAATTACTATCCATGGCATAATTCTACTTTATAAATATAACATCCTTTGATATATTTCTAGAAAATATACAATGCCACATGTTGGCGTTATTATGTTTGACCTTTAACTTTGCAATGTAGAATTGCATGTGGAAAATTCCTATAATCTATGTACTACATTGTAATTCTTTCTTCCACTTTGCCTTTGTATAATACAATATTTTTCAAAACATTCACATGTCATCTTCACATCATACTACAATATTGACCTGTTATAAAATAGTTCTAGGAAACAAGAGTGTAACAATTTAATTTTAAAAGAACATTAAATAAACAAGGGAAATAGATGCAAAGCAGCTAGTCCCTACTTCACAGTGGTCCTTGTTTGGAGCTAGTTATTTCGTTACAATTTCACTTTTACCCTCTTCAAAGTGTGCCCTCTGGTGACCCTGCTATGACAAATTACCATCTTCATGGACAAGATCATGTGTTCTATTCATATCGGAGAGAATTACAGACATCCATGACCTACAATTATCACATTCTCTACATTCAATCTCATCCAAATCCATCTTGTGCCCATCAACAAATTTTGTTTAATATGTTATGAACCTGCCGATAGACCCAAAAAACATGAGAAAAAACATCAACATGGAACCTCAGACCAATGAAGCATGGAGAAAAATAAAGGACAAGGATTTCAATTTATTTTTTCATGATAATAACCAAAAAAAGATCCCGCTAGCGCAGTTAATCCATTGATGTTCATTAAATAAATGAAAAATTGGATAAATTTAGTACCTGCAACATATCGGAAAAATATTATTACAAACAGTGAAAGTCTTTCCGGACTTTTTCCAGGCCTCATCCTTTAAAAAATTATAGCATCTTGAATTCATCATTGTGACGCGGGTAAATAGGAGAAGGAATGGATCCCTGACACATAGCTTGACACTTCATGGACTTCACTAGTGATCAATTAAATCAATGAAAAAATGGAGAAACATTGGTTGTTTTATATTATTGCCGAGGAAGGTAAATGATGGAGCCATTCAATGTCATTTCGAGTACATAAATTCTAAGGGATGTCACAACAACATAGTTGGCATGCAACATGTTTATTTTTATAGGAAGGTGGCCTCTGCTCTTGCAAAAAAAATTCATTAGAGGGGACATTTAATACAGAGAGACCTGCAAATCTTGAGCATCAGAATTGACATTTAAAACATTGATTATGCCAATTTTTACATCAGGAGAACAATAAAATAAAAATAAATTCCTTGAAGTATTCTCTCAAATTGATTTCCTACAAGGAAAATGCATGAAAAATCCAAATTCATTAAATGTTTTTTCTACACTCGTTCTCATCGCTTCCTTCCAAGTATATCCTTAAAACACACGAACATGTGTGGAATTTATATGGTTGGGGAAGGTCGTTCTCCTTCTTACCATAGACTTCCAGACCACTCAGAATCTAGCCACTGAACCAACTCATCCTCACTCATTCCTACCATCTTCTCTCTGTCGGCCTTTTTTACAATACCGGTTTGTGATACAACTAATACTGTTGCTACTCCTCGAGTCAGCTTTTAGTGATAGGAGCACTTGTTGATATTTTGAAATTATGTAGGTACATATATATACTTATCTTTTGGAGCGACATTCCCTTGTTATTGTACTTGTAAGTGAAGGTAATATTTACAGATATGTTTGATACCAAAGTAGGAAGAGAGAAGGCTTCAAGTTGATATTCCTTCCACAAATACTTTAATGTGATTTATCTCTGCATAGAAATACAATCCATGCATTATGGTTTTAAAGGCATAAGCCTCATCATTTTTTAGCCCATGGAGATCCAAAGCTCATAGGACATTACAAGATATTGGAAGAGGCATTGTGATTTGTGACATATCTTCAAATATCCGAGAAATATTCTGCTCAGATGCTTATGTGGGGACTTTTTTTTTTTATTACGGATAAATGTGGAATGGTCTTGTTTTTCTGGTTGATGGTTAGTTTTAGGTTTTAAGTTTTACTAGATACAACTTTTTCATTTTTTAAATCATTGAATTAAGTTCTCATTGTTATTGGCATCATTTAAAGGTTGTATATGTACTGGCAAAGTTTTTAGGAATCAATTCTTTTAGTTACGGTTTCATTGTTCTGGCATCATTGAAAGGTTGTACATGTATTGTCAGAGTTTCAAAATGCATACTTTGAGAGATGAATTTAGCATCCTTGTATAAAATCTATAAGCATATATGTATCTTATTTCATGTGTTGAACTATTCCACAATGGAATTTTTTTTTGAAGCTATTAAATAAGAAACAAATACACAGGCGTGATAGCATTTGTGGCTCGCCTCTAGTCAAATATTGGACATTTTTGCTCACCTGTAGATTTATGTTATTTGAAGTGTTCCATCCCAATCAATACTACACAATAAACAATGTCTATTTATCAATAAATATTATCTAGAAAAATAGTTAAGCGTGGTCATCAAAATAATTCAACCTGTTAAGTTTAGGTAATTCGTGAAATGCGAGATTGAGATTTATTAAAAAAAATCTTTTACACATGCAAAGGTTTTATTTTCGGATAACTACCAGTTTGCGAAAAATACATGTCTTATGCATTTAAGAGTAGTAAAGCCCCCATAATGCAGGAAACAAATAGAATATATTCCATTTCATAAAGAGTGGACATAGATGCAAGAGATGCAAACGTCCATTGAGTTATTCCAAGAAAAGAAAGAAAATACCAATTTTGTTACCTAAAGGCCTTGTTTTGGTTCCTAAGGATAAAACCTAAGAACAAATGGGTAAGCATATGGAACCCAACATGATTCCCATGCTTTTGTGCAATTTCGATGCATGTTTTTTGTGTTCATTTTTGGTTCATTCTTTTTACCTTAGGTTTAACTTTGATTTTGTCTTGAATCTTGCATAATTTAATGTAAGAGCTTTGTCAACACAGAAATTCAAGAGAAGGTGAAAATTAATTTACCAAAATCGACACACCGTGCTCCATACATCGGATGGATTCAACTGGAAAGGGTCGAGCTTGAAGGGATAATCCTTCAAAACCTTCTTAGGAGTAGTTTCCCCTTCATATCTCTTGGATTTTGTAGGGGAGAAATATCCTCCTTCCTTCGGATACAACATCGTTACATCAAGTTTCTTTGTTCATATTCTTAGGTGCTCTAGTGTTTATGGAGGAGAGGGGTAGCACTACCACCAACAAGGTTGTGTTAGTTCTTCAAAAGTTTCATAAAGAAAGAGTAATCCTTTTCTTTCATCTATCTAGTGGGTTGGGGAAGACCTCGCATCTCCTTTAGCCACTCTAGGAGACCATAGCCAGGTAGAAAGTAATGTGCAGGGCGATGGAAAGGCACTTTGCATGGAGGTGGGAGGCGATATCCAGGTACAAGGCATTGGGCATGGCGGTGGGAGATGGTATCCAGGTGGAAGGTGCTACTCATATTTTCTACTACTGGGTATACATCGTGCATACTGTCGAGTACATATCGTGCAGAGTAGCGGGGAGGTGGTGGGCCTTAATCATATTTATTTAATTTTTAAATCAATTTTAAATTGTGAGAATTGTTGCAAGAATGTTATACTCATTGAGAAGGGAGTAATAAATGCATGCATAATGGTATATCATTTTCATCTAACCATTCTTAGACATGAGAGATCCTCTTGCATTACCTATATTTTTTTTTTGTAAATAAAAAAGAGATCCTTGTATTATAACATCATGAGTGTACATCTGTTTTTTAGCGGTATACAGATGTACTATTCCACCACATAAGGGAAACCGAAATAGGTGGCTCCAAACGATGGTGTGACCATAGTTGCAGAGTTTCAAATTACAAAAATTGAAGAAAAAACTAAGAGCTTTAGCAGGATATTCTCTCCTCGTAACTAGCCTAGGGCAGACTCCTTCCAGAGTCGCCATTTCTATGATGATTACAAAACTTTAAAAAAAGAGTGAAAATAAAATCACGATTCATGCTGAAAATGAGAATAGACATGAACTAGAGACAGGGCTGGGCTGTAACATCCCTCTCTGGCGCACTGAGCGAACTTATTCTTTGAGGACACTTGCTCGCAAGTGATCTAGATTATTATGATATTAAAACATTTGACTTTGATTATGATGCGTCATGGGTAGATGACATGTTGTTTTACTACATTGACATAGACAGGTGCTATTGACTCGGTTTAACTGAGTGTGCAGGGTTTTGGACCTTGAGGATGCAGAGGCATCAATGGAACCCCTTGGACTCCAGATCAAGTCAGGGAGTGTGCTATTGGGGTTTGATTGATTTACTATGATATTAATACATTTGATTAGATGATATGATGTGGACATGTTCTGACATGATTTGTTGATGATGCAGGCTGACGATAGATTGTTGACCAGACTCACATATGGAGTAAAGGGGTCACACACGACTACCAGAGAGGTTGAGGGAGAGGTGTGGATAGTAGCCCTGCCACAGCCTACTAGCACTCCCGCCGTGGCACGAACTGTAGGTTAACGATTACCTAGTTCGAGAGGACCCACGATGCCGTGAGGGAAGACTGCGACAGTCACTCATGATGATTCTAAGGGGTGCGCAATAAGGCAGGGGCCTTATTCATTAGAATCCCTTAGTCTCCCATAAGTTCACCTGGAGGAGTGTTGACTCCAGGGGTTATTGATGTCTACCAATCAGTCAAGAGGCAAGTGGCACCCTTGGAGCACGTAGTGCGTCTTGAAGGGCATGTCACGCAAGGGAACAGGTGAGGCGAGTGACACCCTTGGAGCACCTAGTGCGTCCTGAAGGGCACGTCACGTTGATAATGATGGAGGTATGAACCTAGATGGACCTAAGATAATTAACATGTTAAGAATTTTTAAAACAAATTCTCTAATTAAATGTCGCCCAGTTTAGAATCTAAGTTCTAAGTCTAAAACTTCGTTAGGGATAAAATTTTGTCTACCCTTAAGAAAATATCTTTATAAAAATAAAATATTAAAAAGTTAAAATAAAAACCACTTGAGTAATAATTTTGGTCTTCATAAATTTTTGGGTAAAATGAAGAGAGTAAGAAATTAAATAAAATCAGTGGATATAAAATGTAAAGAAGAAATTAATTATTTTAACTTATGATAGTTTAAAAAGATACTAAAATATAATAAAAGGAAAGAGAGGTTAAATTGCACAACTGCCATTTCTAGCTCAAATAAAAAGGGGAAAGAGGGAATTATAAAAAATTAGGACACTAGGGAATGGAGGTAACATAAAAAGGGAAAGAGGGGAACCAATGGTAAAAAGTGGGAGGTCAACTTAGTAAAGAATCTGCATTTAAGAACCTTCTAAATGGAACTAAATTAGCAACTTCATAATAGGGAAAGCCTTTAAAAACCTGTAAGGGAATCTAGGGACACCTAGGAGTAATTTTAGGAGTAACTCTAGGTGGGTGAGGGAAATAAGACAATTAATAAATTAAATAAAATAATTATTGGAGGAAAGTGGGGGATGGATGACACTTGTACGAAGGAGAATTTTTAGAAGATTTTTATTTAAAACTTAATTTAAATGAGATTTAGGAAAAATAATGGAAGTTCTAAAAATCTATAAAAGAGAGGGAGGAGAAGGAAGAAGGGATCGGTTGCTAGCGTAATGTTACGCTGCCGGATTAGTGACTTGACTGATTTACTTGTGGGAGTTGGGATTTCCCAGCTCAGAGAGGAGTGGTAGATCAACCTTGTGAGGCGAGCTGGGAGCTAGACGTACCATCTGGATAGTGTGTGGCCCCTTTGTGGCTCGGGGGGGCTAAGGGGGAAGCAGAGTACCCCTAGTGTTGGATGGGAGGTATTGGTGAGGTCTCGATGGTCGGCGAGCGGGAGCAACATGGAGCGCGTAAACGTCATTCGAGGCGGGCGATAAGGAAAAGGTACGCTCATTTATTTTGTAGAGTAGAATGCATTAGGAACTTATGCTTGAATCTGCTTGTGATGGGAAAAGTAAACTGATTGTTTAAATTATATAACTCTTTCCGAAACTCCTAAATTCCTTCAACGATTGCAATGATAAACCTTAGGTAATGAATGCTGAAACTCCTGGTTGTTCAAAGATTTGCTAGTTGTTAAGTTTTATTGAAGCTTTTCGTTGTACCTTCTGATGCCATTCAATGACTGTGGTAAGATCTACTCCTAATCGTACTTGTTAGATGGTGGTGGTGTTGCAACACTGGACATAATAGTTTAGCTGGTCTTCAGTCAATGATTCAATCAATTGTTGTTTTGAATTAGTGTTAAAAACCAACGCACATGAATTTATTAACTCCCTGTGATACCCCGTAAATTTTGGTTGAGTTTATTTTTCTTTGGGTTGGATTCTCTCCACGATTGAGGGTTAAAACCCAATGAAGGGTGTGGTTGTTAACCCTTGTGGATTAGCGCCTTGCTGTGTACGTGTGGCTCCTGAATGGAGGTGGTGTAACGCCCGATGATTTGTTGTTTAAAACTGTTCCTTAAATGAAGCAACGTAGATTTACCTCCTTGCATTTAAAAATTTTATTTTACAATTACACAGACCTTGCCACATAGAACTACTAACCAGGAATTCAATTACAGTCTTATAGTTTTTTTTTTGTTTATTGCCTGCGGTTTAATTATCATTCCACCGGAATTTGATTGATGGTATAAAACATCGATAAATTGTTAATATTTACGTTGTTTTTTTATTATTATTTTCTTTTTATTTTAAAACGCAATAATGGAATCTATAGTAAGAGAGTATGGTTGGGATTGGGAGCGAGAAAACGTTGAGGAGGTCTTTATTTACCCTATCTTTTCAGCTCACTTTTAAACTTCATAAATTTTATTACCTCATTGATTATTGTTGGAGGGGCCTGTTAACAAATCGAATATAGTTCTGAGTTGATTTAGGAAGAAGGGCCTCTTGTCCTAGGTGGGACGTTCTAGCTAATAGCTATTACAGGAACCACTACAACACCCTACAATACAGTTTGACGTGCCCAGGGGATGATCTCTTATCTCGGTGCCCGGGTTGTGCAAAGTATTGTAATTGGTTTGGTGCACCCTCCCCCCTTTTTCCAGAGTGCAGTAGACACCGTCTAACCATCTACCTTCAGGTGGCGTCATTTCCCAAGGCAAAGAATCTAACGCCATCCCCTTTTTATTGTGAATTCCAAACATAAAATTTAATTACAACGAATCTTCGTTGGAGGTGGGTGAAGTTTCTTGGCATTAGTTTTACCCCCTTTTGTAGCGATTCCATTAATATTTTTCCTCAACAATAACCTTCCCTCGTCTCAGCCAACGATTTGCCTTTGGCTGCGAGCCATTGCCTTTTCCCAGCCCTTGGACAGTGCTGAGCCTGTTAGGTGGACAACAATGATTTAGTTCTTCGTGCTTAATGTTTGCAGGGGTAACCGATTTCTATTTCCACGATGTAGTCAAATTATAATTTATAATTTATAATTTCAATTTATAAGGTCTGCAGGAGTAACAGATTTCTGATGCCACGATGTAGTCAATTTATAATTTAAATTTATAATTATTCCATAATTATTGTTAAGTTATTCAGACTTCCTAAAATTATTAATTTTTGATGCCACGGTATGGTTAACCTATGATTATTCAATATTCACTGTTAATCCCTTCAGACTTGCTCCAATTAATGCATTAAATGTTAATTTTAGATGGTAATGGTAGACAGTCTCTTTTATGTGTTAAAATAGATTGGTTCAACAACACTTACCGTCCTCTCTTAATTAATATAATTTCCATGGCTAATTTAATATAGGATGATTTTAAAAGAATTTTTATTGTTATTGTGATACATAAAGGTGTTGTCATTGAATATATTGTTTATGAAATATGTAACTGTGATATATGGTTATTTTAATAGGTAAGTGTAGTGCTACTGTCATGAAATTTTATTGTTATTTTATTTGCAAGGTTATTATAATATAAAATGTAATGTTGATTTTGTTTTATGGTAAATTTATTGTATTGGTAACATACAAGAAGTAATGGGATGGTTATTTTAATTACAAAGTTATTATAATATAAAATGTGATGTTGTTATTGTTCTTATGGTAATGTTATTGTAATTTTATTGTATTGGTAACATACAAGATGTAATGTGATTGTTATTTTATTTGCAAAGTTATTGTAAAAAAAAAAATGTAATGTTGTTATCATTTTATGGTAATGTTGTTGAAATTTTGTTGAATTTGTTAACATATAAAATGTAATGTTTTTGAACTAAGTGCAATCAGTTATTATGATTTAGTAAATGGGGAATTGCAATTAATTGAAATTACATTATTTTTAATGGTGGATTTGGTAACTCGTCAACTAATGGAAATTAAATGGAGTAATGGATCGGTATTTAATGCTAATTGAGTCGTAGATAATGCCTTGTATTAATAATGGTTGGTTGTTGTCAAATTCCTTCAGACTTGCGCCTTCCGTAGAGGACGTGGTTGTTCATTAATTATTGTTGTACTTGGTTGTAAGCATTTTATTGCTTGGTCTGCTTGTGTCGAGCGAGATGTAGACACCTCCATATTCCTCAGAACAATCGCCAACCCTAAGACCTTAAATGGTTAAAATCGATGGGAACTTGGGCTTGAGAGTTTCTTATGTGTCCTGGAGGTCCTAACCATTGCAGAGTAGGACAGGAGGGTAGTCAGTCTTATTTATTGTCGGTTCATTGTACTTCCTTGCTTGCAGTTACTGGATGTCCATCTTAGGTCATTATGTTGTGTTCACCGTTGTATGCATCATGTTCATCGTCGGGTGGCGATGCAAAGTTGAATGTATTTATTTCCCTTGTACACATGCGCGCACACACACACACAAAAAAAATAAAAAAAATTGTACTTGTCGTAAGAGGTTGTTGTCGTACAAAACGGGAGGTTCGTTACAAATGTCTTAAATAAATTAATGTATTTAATGCATTAAATACATTATTTCATTAATTTATTTAATACATTAACGTATTAAATACATTACTGTATTTAATGTACTAAATACAATAATACATTAATATATTAATGTATTAATACATTAATGCATTAAATACATTAATGTAGTAATGTAGTTAATACATTAATGTATTACATGTTTTTTGTCACATTGCGATGTTCGAAAATGTTCATCACATCGCAACATTGGGAAATGTTCATCAGAGTGTGAAGTTTGGAAATGTTAGTCACAATGAGACGTATGTAATCATGTTTTACTTTTTAGACAATGATTTATATTTTTCCTAAGGACATTGACAACAAAAGGGAAATTTTCGTCACATTGTGATGATGGGAAACGTGCGTCAAAATGCGACATTGAGAAATGTTCGTTAGAATGCGGCGTAGGGAAATGTTCGTCATAATGTGACGTAGGGAAATGTTCATCATAATGCAATGTTAGTCACAATGCAATGGAAATGTTCATCATAATGCAATGGAAATGTTAGTTACAATGAGATGTATGGAATCATGTTTTACTTTTTAGACAATGATTTATATTTTTCCTAAGGACATTGATAAAAAAAGGGAAATGTTTGTCACATTGTGACAATGAGAAACATTTGTTACAATGCGACATTGGGAAATGGTCGTCACATTGCGATATTGGGAAATGTTCGTCATAATGCGACGTAGGGAAATGTTTATCATAATGCATAGTTTGGAAACACTTGACACAGTGTAGAATCATCTTTTACTTTTGCGACGTTGGGAAAATGGTCGTTAGAATGTGGCGTCAAAATGTTTCTGTCACATTGCGACGTTCGAAAATGTTCATCACATCGTGACATTGGGAAATGTTCGTGAGAGTGTGATGTTTGGAAATGTTAGTCATAATGAGATGTATGGAATCATGTTTTACTTTTTAGACAATGATTTAAATTTTTCTTAAGGACATTGATAACAAAAGGGTAATTTTCGTCACATTATGACGATGGGAAACGTTCGTCACAATGCGACATTGGGAAATGGTTGATACATTGCGACATTGGGAAATGTTCATCACAATGAGACGTAGAGAAATGTTCATCATAATGCAATGTTAGTCACAATGCAATGGAAATGATCATCATAATGCAATAGAAATGTTAGTCACAATGAGATGGATGGAATCATGTTTTACTTTTTTAGACAATGATTTACATTTTTCCTAAGGACATTGATAACAAAAGAGAAATGTTCATCACATTGGGACGATGGGAAACATTCGTGACAATGCAACATTGGGAAATGGTCATCACATTGCGACCTTGGGAAATGTTCATCACAATGGGACGTAGGGAAATGTTCATCATAATGCAATGTATGGAAACACTTGACACATTGTAGAATCATCTTTTACTTTTGCGACGTTGGGAAAATGGTCGTTAGAATGTGGCATCAATGGACGTTCGAAAAAGTTAGTCACATCGCGCCTTTGGGAAATGTTCGTCGCAGTGCGACGTTGAGAAATGTTAGTCACAATGAGATTTATGGAATCATCTTTTACTTTGTATAAAATGATTTATACTTTTCCATAAAATGTATGGTAAAAATACAAATTAGTAAAAAACAATTTCAAATACATAATTTCCATATTATAACACTGTGACGAACCTTTCATACACATATAAAAATTAAAAATTTACATAATATTATTAAAACTCTAACCACTATTTAAATAAATATAAAACTTCAAACCACCTTTATACACTATATCATTATCAATATAAATAATTTAATATATCATTAAAAACTTTAAACTTTAAATAATTAAAACTTTAAAAGATGAGTGGTAGATTCATCAATTACATCTCCCCATTAAAGCCTACAAAATATTATTAAAACGCTAACTGAGACATAACCGAATTATAAATCTATCTACGAAGGTATACATACCCTACCCCCCTCTAGATTTGAACCTGTGACCTCTTAAGAGGAAACACAATTTATCTACGAAGGTATACATACCCTACCCCCCTCTAGATTTGAACCTGTGACCTCTTAAGAGGAAACACATGCTCTTAACCATTAGGCCCACTCAGAATGATATATTAATTGAACCAATTAAACTATTAATATATTAATTGAACTATTAATACATTAGACTATTAATATATTAATTTCATGTTGAAAGATTGAGTTACCTTTACACATCAATTTATTTGTAAAAAAGGGGGAGTTTATCATAGATGCTTCTATCAAAACAATAAATGAACCAAACATAAACGAAGTTGAAGCTTTTAAATATACATAAAAAAAAATAAAAAAAATAGATTACTATAGACATTTTAAATTTATTAAGAAATAAAAATATATTATAAATTAATTTTTAAATTACATAATATATTTTGTATCATTTTATTTTCTTTTCAAATTTATAAATTAACTTTATTATTTTAAATTTTATAATGTAAAATCTATGTACGCATTTATTGAAAATAATGTATAAAAGCAATTGACATTAATATTGAATTGATGCTCCGGATGGGGTGACACGTAGACTAGAGGCCACAGGTGGACTTGCACTAGGCCATAGCATAAATGCCATTAACCGTCACCCACGCGCCAGCCTTTACCATGAAGGACGTCCATAGATGCAGGGGCAGGACGGAGAGATTTCTCCCTCGCGCGAGCATTTACGATCGCTGTGGTTCCGGGATGACAAAGGCTAAAGGTGGAGGGATGGCTTCGGCTCTCATTTATTCGGTTTTTCCCTCGGCTCCGAGATCTGTCTGGATTCTCTGGAGCAGCCCAATTTTATGTTCGTTTAGTTTATGCAGCGACGCCCCAGTGTAGTTCTGCATTCTGCATCTTACCCGGTGGTTTGGGGGCGGTCAAGCGTTTCTGGTGTCTCTCTCTCCGACCGCCTTGAAACAGGATACGATTAAACTGCAATTGCAATTTCCCTGCTCCTTTCTCATGGCAAGGAAGCGAGGAACACCCCGCCGTGGCGCAGCATGGGCGGCTCAAAAGGAGCAGAGGCGCCACAAGGATCAGTTGGAGCGGGCCTTAGCTCTAGCGACGTCCATTCTAAGACAGAGAGCCAGAGCAGAACGAATAGAGCGACTTGCCACCATTGCTGAGCCGAGTGTTGGCTGTAGTAGTGATTTTCGAGGAATGGC
>ML818636.1:0-25954 GCA_009831015.1 Picea engelmannii | reverse complement strand
TTGCGAATAAAGAATATCAAATCCAGTAAAATATTATGATTATATTAAAATTAAAAAGTAGAGTCAATGTTCCATAATCATCATCAAACCATGTTAAATCATTATTAAATTGTAGGTGAATGGTAATATCCATAAAACATCATTATTAAACAAGAGGCATAGGCATATTTCACTTAGGGATTGGGTGTGGAGTGGGTTAAGGGTAGATTATAGGTTGTTCATAGGCATAGATGGAGTTAGGGTGGTTCAGGTCATTGTCTAGGTCTAGTTCATGGTCTAGGTCTAGGTCATGGTCATGTTGATATAAGTACTCGTATAATTACTCCATAAGAAAAATAAGAAAAACTTAAAACACACCTTACGTGTGAACCTACACTTATATGTTGCACATATCCTTTATTCGTTGTCATACTTTCCTCGCCTTTAGATGGATAGAGAGAGTGGGAGGTATAACAAGGAGGAAGGGAGCAAGAGAGAAAGAGGGGAAAAGAAAGAGTGAGAGTGAGACTAACAAAAAGGAGAGAGAGACAGATGTGGTATATGTAGGACATAAAGAGAGGAGAGATAGTGGCAGGGATAGGGAGAGAGAGAGGGAGGAGAGGGGTAGAGAGAGAATGTGTGAGTGTGAAAAGGGTGGAGATAAAGAAAGAGAGGGGGCCTGGACAAGGAGTGTTTGAGTGTGTGAGAGGGAGGGAGAGGGAAAGAAAGATATGGGGTAGAGAGAGAGTGAGAGGAAGGGAGGGAGAGGAAGAGAAATATATGGGGTAGAGAGAGAGTGAGAGGAAGGGGGGGAGAGATAGTGGGCATGGATAGATGTATGAGAGAGAGAGTGGAGATATAGTAGGAGGGAGGGGTGAAAATAGAGAGGGAGGGAGGAGGGGGTAGAAAGAGATTTATAATGGGTGTGAGAGGAAGGTGGAGATAAAGGGAAGCGGGGTTAGAGATATATACAAAGAGAAATGGGGGGAGAGTAGAGGAGAGGGAGGAAGGGGGTACATAGTGAGGGGAAGAGAGGAGTACATTAAATAGAGAGGGGAGGGAGGAGGGGGATAAGGGGAGGGAGGGAAATATCCAACAAGAGTAAAAGAGAGCTCGATAGTTAGATGGATAGATTAATGGATAAGGTAGAGAGAGAGGGGGGTATAGAAATAAGAGGAGGGAGGGAGAGAGTTAGGAAGAGAATAAGAGAGGTTGGGAGTGAGATGGAGAGAGATAGAGAGGGAGGTAGAATGATAAGGAGAGAAAGAGGGGCAGAGAGAGAGAGTGAGAGTGAGGCCAACATAAATTTGAGAGAGAGAGAGAGAGAGGGAGTACAGGGGGAGGGACGGATAGAGAGGGAGAGGAGGAGGGAAGGAGGGGGCCAGAGAGATAGGGTGGCAGGAGGGAGGGAAAGAGAGGGAGGGAAATAAATATATGGAGAGAGAGAAAGGGAGAGAGTCGAAGAGGGGGGATATAGAGAGGGAATGGATGCGAGAGTGTAAGGCATGGTGAGGCAAGGTCTAGGTCTAGGTCATCGTCTAAGTCTAGGTTTAGGTGTAGGTATAGTTATAGGTATAGGTATTGACATGCCTTCCTAGTTATAGGTCAAGGGAGTTTATTTACTTACCATTCCTTTCCTTGGAATGTACCACTCTTGCTAGTGTGCGAGAGTGTGGGAGGGAGAGAGAGGAAGACAAAGAGGGGAGGTAGAGTGTGGGAGGGAGAGAGAAGAAGATATAGAGGGGTGATAGAAAGTGTGTGTGTGTGTGAGTGTGGGAGGGAGACAGAGGAAGACACAGAGGGGAGGTAGAGAGTGAGTTTGTTATAGTGTGGGAGGGAGAGAGAGGTAGACAAAGAGGGGAGGTAGAGAGTGAGTGTGTTAGTGTGGGAGGGAGATAGAGGGAGACATAGAGTGAGGATATAAATTGTAAGTGAGAGACTGTGGGAGGGAGAGAGAGGAAGAAAAAGAGGGGAGGTAGAGAGTCAGTGTGTTAGAGTGTGTGAGGGGGAGAGAGGAATACATAGAGGGGGGACAAAATGTGTGTGTGCGAGAGTGTGGTAGGGAGAGAGTGGAAGAAAAAGAGGGGAGGTAGAGATTGAGTGCAGTAGAGTGTGTGAGGGAGAGAGATTGTAGACAAAGAGGGGAGGTAGAGAGTGAGTGTGTTAGAATGTGGGAGAGGGAGAGAAAAATAAAAAGAGGAGGGGTAAAGACAAAGTGTGAGAGGGAAGGAGAGGGAGACAAAGAGGGGAGGGCAGAGAGAGGGATAGTGAGAGGAAGGGAAGCAGAGAGAGAGACATAGAAGGGGGGTAGAGAGAGAGAGTGATAGAAGGGAGGGGATACAAAAGGAGACATTGAGGGGGAATAGAGAGAGAAAGAGGGGAAGAGAGAGTGATAATGAGACTAACAATGAGGAGAGAGAGAAAGGGTGTGAGAGAGGTGGAGGAGAGAGGGGAGGGACATACAAAGGGACAGAGGGAGAGAGAGTGAGAGAGAGAGAGGGGGGGATAGAGAGTGAGTGGGTGTGATAGTCAAAGGAATGTCAAGGTAAAGTCTAGGTCTACCTATTTCCATGCCTTAGGATGTCTAAGTCTTGTCATGTTTAGGTCTTGCCATGTATAGGAGTGTGAGGGAGAAAGAGGGGGACAAACATGGGTGTAGAGAAGGAGAGTGAGAGGGAGATAGAGGGGGAGGGGGGGGCGTAGATGTATGAGAGAGAGAGAGAGGGGGGGGGATGGAGGAATGACTTATAAGAGCACATGCACATTCCCGGAGAGCATGTGCATTTGTAGAGCTCGTGCACATTCCTAAAATGTGTACACACTCCTAAGAATGTGCACACATTCTTTTAAATTCATTTTTTTTGGGCGAGATTGACAATGTGTATGATGACTTGATTGGCTCAGATTTAGGTTCAGGATGACAAACCTAGTGGCTTAGTCTGCAAATTGATAAAAAAACTCCATTTTTGTGAATACCCCTCTATATCTCTGTCTTTGATATTATTTTTCTACAGGATAAGAAATTCAGTTGTTGAAAAAACTATAGACATAGATAAAGTTGGCTATGCAGATTTCAAATATATAATTTGTTAAAAAAACTAATATTGTTTATTGTTTTTAATCTATTTTTTTCTTCACATATATCAAAATCCTAGAATACATACCTCTCTTATTTCTACTATAACTTTGTTTCATCTTAACCAAAATATGCAACACTATAGGAGACCAATACCTATGATCTAAAAAAAATAAATTGTTTTGATGATGCTAAGACCCTCTTAGCCTACACGAACAAAAGACATTGTAATTTCATGCATATTTTGACTTTGATAATTTTAAAAACATATAAAATTAATATTAAATATTTCCAAAAAATACAAGACACAAGAAAAACGGATTGTCTACAATTATGAAAGTTTTTGGAATGAAATTCCATTGTTAAGGTACTCAACACCTACATGAACAAAAACATAAACCTTATATTTTGTTGAAAAAATAAGATATCACTTTTAGAGAAAAACCAAATTTGACATAGTTATTCACAATGTCTATGAATAAAAGTTGTATATTTGGGAATCTAACTAAATGTCCTACGTTCATTTTGTTACACCATATTAAAATTCATTAGTACCTTTAATAATCTCTCCAAGTTAATAGATTGTTGTTTCTCCAAGTTTGCATTGCCACTGACGCGTCATGAGAGACCATCATTAGATTAAACTCACCCTCGAGCAAAATATAACAAGGTCAAGGCAGAGTGTATTTTACTTGATGAATCTCATTTAAAATTGTAGGGAGCTCTCAAAATTTACAACTTCAGTTCATTTGAGACTAAAACAAATAGTGACACACTAGGTAAAGCCATGAGCATGAAATGAAAGAAATTTACTCAATTTCTACATCTCTAGGAAATTATAAATTCAAGTTGAAGTGTTTCCTAATAATTTTTCTTTGTGAGGGATCCTATGGTCATGATTAAATACTCGTTCAATAAACTCATCCATTACACTAAAAGAGTACAATACAATGAGGTTGATTCCTTTAGTATAAATCCATGATCCTATTTGAAGTCTCAATCAAAGGCATAATAAATTTGGGGAAAGAATATTTTCGCTATGCATGAATATAGTATCTATTAGTTATTCATTTGTTTCTTTCAAGAATCCATGTTATTAATTTGTTTCTTGCAAGAATCCATTTCCTTGATGGAGTCACCACAATGTAGAAAAATTTCTCCACTACGAGTGAGATTTCATATCCTTGACAAATATATCCCCTTCATTAATAGTAGTTCCGTTCCCATTCCTTACTTTTTTATATTGCTTTAGCAATTAGCAATTATTGGTTAGGGGTTGCAATGGCCTTTTACCAGCTTGATAAGCGATTGCAACCTTCTTTTGAAAATTATTAATAACTTGCATGCAATGTTATTTAAGTAACCTCTTTTGGGTTTCAATTTCAACTTTTTTTACCTTCACATAATCTACTCTTTTAGTGAGTGAATAAATTATTTCGCACGGAAAATTTGTTAACTATTATAGGATGCAAGGATGACCAAACATTTGAATAACCTCTATCCAACCACATTCACCATCCACCCTTTGAATGAAAAAAAACTCATTCATGCATGCATAAGATAATTTTCAAGAGTGTGAAAGTTGAAAAGTAAGAGGAAAATGTTGTTTGAGAAAGGAAGACTAAACTATAACAATAAGAAATGAAAATAAACTTAAAGGAAACTATAATAAGGAAACAACCAAAAGGAGAGATTTCTCTTAGGAATTGAAAAAATGAAAGCATAACATAAATAAGAAAAGTTGGTTATTCTAAGAATAGAAATAAATCTAACCTACATTTTAAAAGAAACACTAGTAAGTGAAGATTATACAAACTCATAATGCCAATGCAACCATCCAAATAAATGACATGTGGCCAACATGTGATTCACATGGCGAGTAGACGGATCATCATGATGTAAGATAGTATGCCCAATGAAACAACTTGGAAAAGACTCATAAGTATAGGTTTTGAATGCAAAGAACTCATTTTGAAGTTTTGAGAGTTGGTCGAGATGTGAACGCATCCCATAATGCAACTATGCCATAAACTACTCCATTTTGACTTTTTACAACTTGGTCATGGGTATCCATTTTTTATCTTCATTGAAATCATGACCAATCTCATTGTCATACTTCCGTATCTTGTACCATAAATTTATTCTTCTTACGTTTTGTGAACTCCTTTGTTTCAAAAGCCATTGGATATGCCTCTTTGGTTACCAAACAACTTTGCACGACTTATTGCTTTGGTAGATGGTAATTGGAAATAAAATCATTACTTTTATCTCATAAATAGTGATCACTTGAAAGTTTGGTTCAAAACATATTTCAAAATCTTCAAAAGGTAAAACTTGAAATTCCTACCACACATCTCCGTTATTTTTTTGTCAATCTATAACAATACATGTTAAACTTTCCTTCTTTAAGCTTCAAAGGGGAATGTCTTTTCCTTCTTTAAGCTTCAAAATTATAACCTAGGGAATGTCTATTGAGTGTAAGACACACACGATATGTAAGTGTGGTTGGAAAAGAAGTGTTATCACATCATTCCTCAAGTAATTTTGAAATGATTTCTCTTTCCACCTTTAAATAAGTTTGTGACTTACATTTTCTCAACAATACTCTTTTCTTTTGTGCAACTTTTTCTATTAGAATTAATGCTTACATTAGATGTTTTTTTGGATTTGTTAGATCTAGTTAGATGTGAGAGATATTCTACAACTATCAGATATTATTTATGTATGTGTCAATGAGAGATCCCCTCATGAGTTTGTTATAATGTTTAGTGAAAAATTCATGTATAAATCTCTGCTTGATTGAATAATAAAAACATATAGAAATGTTTTGTGCATGTTAGTTTTCTAAGATGGTATAAGAGTTGGTTTCTCTAGGGTCACTGCCTCACGGGAGAGCCCAAAAAAATGAGAAAGATACGAGTGTCAATTTTCTATAAGAGTAAATGTAGATTAGCGTAAGTGATGCAGCCCACGTACTCTTCTTCGGGCTACGTGACCTCCCGGTCAAGGAACTTCGATTTTGTGAGCCAAATCGGCTCTCTGAAACCTTGATGGTGTCACTTTGTAATTGAACACGGGCTCTTTCGGCCTTTTGGTATAGGTCCTATGGAACCCAAAACCTCTCCCTTCGCACTGCTGAACTATCGTGTTTCGGGCGCTAGCCGCTTTTCCACTAACCGCTTCCTAGATGTGATATTCGGCTATGACCTCACGTAAACACGTGATTGTGGGGTGGCCAAAAGTGGTTTTATACCACACCTCTTTTCTCCCCGCAATTCACCATCAATCGCCACACGTCCCTTTTGCAATACCATGGTTTCAATTGCAGCCCACTTTTATATTTTTAAAAATCGATCATCCTCTGACCCTGCAATTGAGCGTGACTGTTGATCTCATGATCGCAGATGAGGCCTCTCGATCAATGACTTAGATATGCACCTTTCAAATCAATGGATCAGATTTACCTCTTTCAAATCAACGGTCGTGATTTGCTTCGCAATTTGGGTTTCAGAGTTTTCAACTCTCAAATCCTACTTTATCTGCAATGATAGATCTTCTAACAAGTGTCCTCCTCAATCGATGACTCTAACTGTTTCAGGATTTTGGAATTCGGAAATATAAACTCTCAACTCTCATCTTCCCCCAATTGATTTTATCTGAAGCTTGCGATCCATTGATGTGTGTCTTCCACAGATCGACGGTTGTGATCCCTTCAGGTCTTAGGACTTCAGAAAACTCAATTCTCAACTTTCACTTTCCCTCGAAGTGTGTGTATTTTTGTCGTGCGTCCTCTTGAATCAAATGACTGAAATTTACTTCGGGTCTTTAACCAGAGTCCACATGTTTGCACTGCGTGTCCCCCTTAATCTGACGACTATGATTTACTTCGGGTCTTTATGCACAAATTTATGCCGCGTGTCCTCTCGATCCGACGGTCCAAATTCACTTCGGACTTCGAGATTCAGAAGTTTCAACTCTCAACTGAAACCTAAATGCATTTATCCAAAGCTTGTGATCCATTGCCACGTGTCCCTTTGGATATGACAGTCCATATTTACTTAAGATATTTCACCTTCTCCTTGTCCACGAACTTTCGAAGTTGTGGATCTTGTGCCACCTATCCTCCTTGATGATGGGTGGTCCCAAATTACTTTGGGACTTCAGGACTTTGACATTCTGCGCTCCTCTACGCTTCAAGAGACTTAAATCTTGCACACCTTATCCAGATCCAATGGTCTGGAATGATCCCGCTCCCTCCTGGACAACTCTTGATCAATAATTCATGAAACCTTCAGAGCATCACCCTCTTCCAAATATTTCTCCTCGCTATCTCTTCTGATCTTTATCCCCTTGAGGATTTTGATCTCTCACGCACTCGTTGCGTTCCTGGGCTCTTGACAAACTCAGATCAAAGGATTTATTCAAAAGAAATTCTTCCCGCACTCCTTGTGCTTCTCTATTCTGGTTCTTCGATGCTTAGTCGCTCCTTAATGCTATGCACTCCTTGCACTTGGTCTAAGTTCCCGTTGTTCCTTCTAAACTCTTGTGAATCAATTTGAGACTCTGTTGACGCACTCCTTGCGTACGATATGCACACCTTTCATATGAGTTTTAGAAGAGAAACAATTGAAACTTATCCAGTTTCGTCACAAAATCATATGACTAACACTAAACAACCATACATAAACAAATCAAACTAAAAAACACACAGAATGTATCATTCATTCAATCACACATCAAAATGAACATTGTACAAGGAATTGGAACAATTATGTCTATTATATTCATTCATGAAATAAATTACATAGAATTACATTTCTTCACTATATCTTCTCTTCTACTCTATTACTCTGCTCTTTCTAATACCCCTATATCACCTCTTTTACAATACAACAACGAATATATCTAAGGAGTGGCTCGTCGAGCTCTTCTTTGTCCTGTCTGCAACCTATCCTATCAGGTTTTAGTGGTTACCTACCTTGTCCTACTACAATAACTATCAATTATTGTCGGATAAGAGATGAAACTCTCTATTCGCAACTCCTTATAGTCGTATAAGACTTTACAAACAAGATATATTTAAAAACATCATTTTTAAAATATCTCAACAAAATGTTTTCCTTTTGAATTAAATGTTGATTTGAAATTATGTTATGCTGAGATGTCATATCCCTGCATCCACGCTTGCATCTTTGAATTTGAAGGCAATGCTCCTGCATCAGTAAGTGTGTGTATGAGAGTATTAGTTTTCTGAGTGAGCAATTTATGATGTCAATTTTCTGTATGGGTTGATTTGATGAGTGGATCTATTTAATATGTTAGAAAAGTTGGTTAAGGTGAGAAATCTAGTGAAGGACTTGCATTGAGAACAACAATCCATAAAGAGGGTCTCCTTTGTGCCACAATTGTTTTTTGTCTAGTTGTTATTGAAGTAATCACTGCCAAAAATTTCATTATTGGCAGAACATGAGTTTTACATCATCCTGAATGGGACAAAAATGTTTATTTCATGTGTGGTATTATGCTCATTGTCTTTGTGGAGAAGAGATTCATCACTGCATAGAAGAGTCACCAAATGTTTGCTATCAACTGTTTCTTTTATTGATTTTTGATAGCCACAGACATGTAAGAAAGGAGGAGCAGTGACTGAAAGAGGGCCCGAAAAGGTAGATTGAAAAAGAAGGGAATATGAGTAGGGATCTATTAAGACGTTTAGGATTCAAAGAAAGGAATACAATTGTAGAACTCAATATTTATGTTCCAATGCAAGGGGAAATTATATTAGTTTCATAATATTATTTTTTCGCTTATTGTAAGTTTGTATTAACATTATGTGAAATGAATTATAAAGAACATCTCATCAAATAGAGTAAAATAACATAATTCAACGGTTCTTCATGTATATGGTGCCACAAGAAGATGAGAATGACTTGATTATTCCTACAAGTTGTTATAGCTTGTGATGTTTGGAGGATGCAATGACCGAAGAACAACAACTATTTGTTATAGTTGTGATTCTTGTGTATTTGTAAGCTTGTGTGAAATAGGTCACTTTGTAAGATTGATTTATGGATACATTCTATATCTATACTATTTTCCTAGGAAATTGCCAAATACAATGGCATAACATCTACTTTGGTAGATTTAAGTAATATTGAATAGACTACTTTCCTATATAACTGGAAAATACACCTGAAGACCATGTATTTCAACAAATGACAGTATGCCAACATAATGGGTAGCAGTCTAGTCATTACAAATACATCAATGATGGTCAGAAGAAATTGTATCTTCAATGGATTAAGTGGTAGCTCGAATGAATGGGAGAGAAAGAGAATAGTCTACAAGAGTTCAGAAGTGGATAGAGGTGGTAATCTGGACCAAAACAACCAAAGATAAAAGTTTGGAAAATATCTTTTGTAAAATGTGTTTATTTCATTTCATTATTGTTCTTAGTGATGTAAGCATTAAGGGAGGGTGTTAGGATTAATGCTTACACTAGAGATTGATTTGGATTTGTTATATCTAGTTAGTTGTGAGAGATCTTATCCAACTATCAAATCTTATATATGTGTATGTGGTTGAGATATTCCCTCAGGAGTTTATTATGTTGTTGAGGGAAAACTTCATGTATAAATATCTTCTTGATTGAATAACAGAAAGATATACAATTGTTTTTTGTATGTTGGTTTGCTAAGTTTTTCTTCATTGATTTCATTTTGCAATAGCACATACTTTTAGAAAATATCCTTAACTTGATTTTATGTTTGAACTATCTCAAATTCCAAATATTTCTTTTCATTGTGTCTTTTGTTGTTGGAATCCAAAAAAGGAGGAAATGTTAAATAATACTTCTTCAAGTCTTGCTTGCACAATTTTTGCTTCTTCACTAGATTCATGCAAGTTGGTTATCCTTTTCTACAAAAATCAATGTCGCAACAAATTTCAGAATATTTAATAACATACAACTCACAAAATATTTGAGGAAAAGGTTTTTTTTATTGCCATGAAGGTGGTAATACATTTTCTACAATCTTGTGTTGAATATTTGGGTGTTGTGTCCATCTTCTATTGTGTGTTGTGTCTATCCGTTCTACGTTTCAACCGTTTTGGATGGAATCAGATGACATAACTTTGCATGAAATCACAATTTTTTGTTCTTTAAATCCCATTTCTGAATCTAGAAATGAATTCAGCATGGTGAAAACCCCCAGGGCTATCTGGAAAATGGCCAAAACATATAACTATTAGAGTACACGTTTATAAGCTACTACAACATTCAACTAGATACTAAGTTTCACCATAAATATTATCAAATTTTTATCTTTTTTATCATCAAATTGTGGCTAATTTCAAATAGAACAAACTGATAAAACAATATACCAATCACACACTTTACATATAAAGATATATGTAAACACTTTCAAACCACATCTTCATGAACAACATTAAAAAATGGAATGTAAATTCATACTTAATGGAATGTACATTCATAATTTTGTAATATGCTCAATTGCACTTATATTTCCTTTGCTATTAAACATCACCAATAAATTTATTATCTATTTTGGAAGGTCATGCAATTCCCCTTAAAAACTCAATGCAGTGTACTCCAATGAAGGGAATAAATTTATATCTATTTTTGAAGGTCATGCAATTCCCCTTAAAAACTCAATGCAGTATACTCCAATGTAGTATATTTTTAAATCTCCTTGTGGGTTGGGCCCATTGTCGATCCTTGATTTCGGAGTTATGGATTGGAGGTGTTAGATAGAATCTTAGATGACTACCTACCATAAATCCATGCTTAATGAGGATATTGATGATCTTTTGAATGAGGAGGATGACACTTTTTGGAAGGAGGGAAGACTATTATCTGATTACGCGGCTTCCGTGACTCTTTCGAAGCTTAGATCCTCACCTCAGAAGTCTGGTGGCCCACCGAATGGAGGTTCAGGTAGTATTAACAAATACTTTGACACTTCTAATGCTACACTTTTTGGTTTGGTAGAACCGTGCACAAAGAACTTTAGTTCCAGAATAGATTGTGTGGATAAACAATGGAACTTTGGGTGTGCACCTTCTGGTTCGCGTGGAAGAAATAAACATATGTCGGTCTTTTGCAAGCATAGGAAATAGTGGACTTCTAACAAGGTTACTAGGAAAATGGTACTCGGTTCAGACGTGGTTCTTGAGGATACTTGTCGGATATCTCTTTGTGCTTTAGTAGGGAGGTTTTCCTACAAGCATTTATGCAGAGAAAAAACTCCGGCATGGTCGGAAAGAGTTTGGTCACCTATGTTAGGATACACTCCGAAGTTGGTGTATCTTTCCAAAGGCTGGTGGGGGGTTATCTGTCCCTCACCGGAAGATGTGGAAACTCTGTTAGCACATAGGTGGTTGAACGGGGATAGTAGATTTATTCTTAAAAATGGAGGGTGTCTTTCAATCCTGAGACTGAATACTTCTTGTTTTGGTATTTCTAGATTCTTCTTCCAGGTTTTCCTCTCCACATGTGGAATGAAGGGGAACTGAAGGATATCGGTGAGGCTCTTGGAAGTTTCATTGCATTTGATAGAGGTCTGTTAAGCTCTTCTACGTGGAAAGTTTGTGGGATACTGGTTGAAATGGATATTAGTTGTGGTCTTCCTGAAAATTTAGAAGTTTAATGGAGAGGGAGGTGTATATTACAACGACTTGATTACTTAGGCATACCCTTTCGGTGTAGCCTTTGTCGTAGTACCATACATCTGTGTAGAGAATGTAAAGGTTTGTATGAGGAGGAAGATGTACAAGAGGACCTTGACTCTACAAATGATTATATTGATTTATCCCTTGATACAGGGTTCTACAGTGCTGGCTCGGAAAAATGCTCACAAGATTTGGAAGAACCAGAATCTACATCAACTTTTTCCAGTAAGCTCAAATACCATTGTCCTTCTTTTTATTCTACTCTCTCTACTTTGGAAAAAGAAACCTTAAGTTCCTCTAAATGGTTAGCACAGTCCATTTCACTTTCTTGTCCTCGGTCTAAAGCAGGTGTGAGGGACCTGTCAATGTCTGATCATCCTTCATTTTTTCATATTCCTTATAGTAACTTGACTAACATCACTAGGGACCCTCCTCAACCACTTGTGGGGAACCTCTCTGAGTCTTTGAATTTACCTAGCAACCTTTGTCCTTCCACCCATGTGGACTCTGTGTTTATTGAACCGAGTCAGGGATCCTCTCCCATTTTAACTGTTTCTTCCCCTAACCTTCCAGGTTACCGTGAACTGGAGGAATCAGAGCCCTTTGTTGGAGTGGTTTTAGACTCCTTTATTCCTTACTTGAAGGATTACTCCTCACTTAATCAGTTACCTGTTTTTCGGGGAAAGGATTTACAAAATACTAGATCCACTAACAAGGAGAGTAGTGGTTCGAGTTTAGTGATGGGTTCAAAGGAGAAAGACATTGTTTGGTCCCAGGGATTGGGGTTTGAGACCTCCCCCATAAAAACCTAAAGCGCTAGGAAAACAAAAACAAAGGCAACATCGACTACTGGTCCTGTTAATCCTATTGACTGTGGGGCACTTAGAGCATGCAAAGCCCTTGCATGGGCTAAATAATGATTTTACTCTCACTACATATTAAAGGGATTGGGGGAGCCCTAAAAATAGCCTCAGTGCGCATAGTAATTGACAAAACTAGACCTGAGATTGTATTGTTTCAGGGGACTATGGTACTTGTAGGAAAGGCTCGGGATTTCATGGTCAAACTCCGACCAAACTGGATTTGTTGTGCAGTAAACTCTAATGGGAGTTCAGGGGGTTTATTGGTATCTTGGGATCCCAATTTTTTTTATATGAGACCCTTTCTAACTTGCGGTGGCATCTTATTGTCAGGATATTATCTTGCCACTAGGAGACAGGTTAATATACTGAACACCTATGGACCTTATGTGGAGCGTAAATTATTATGGGAGCGCCTTATCTCAAAACAATTTGGTTCTGGTGGGTGATTTAAATTTGACCCTGTCTACTCGTAAGATTGTGGGAGGTGTTATAACTTTGGGTTGTTTGGCAGGTTTCTTCAAGACTTTCTTTCAAGGTTTTGGTCTTATAGATATTGTTTTGGGGAAGCTTGTTTCAACTTGGAGGAATAATCAGGATGGCACAAATCTTATAGATAAGAGGTTAGACAAAGCTCTCATTTATGAGGATATTCTAGCTTCGGTTGGTATTTATTGATCCTGGGTGGATTACCCTTACATTTCAGACCATGCTCCTATTTTATTACAGTTGGATCTACCTACTACTTTCATTTCCTTTCCCTTTAATATGAATCCTTTATGGATTCGGGATTTTAGTTTTGAGACTTTGGTAAAACGACTTTGGATTGATCCGAAATACCTGGGTGAAAGTGGTAAAAAATATAAACTAATCTCGAAACTTAAGGACCTTAAGCATCACACTAAACATTGGTTGAAGGACCAGAAATTAAAGACATAAGCACATTTAAAAAATTTGGAAGAAGTAATTACAAAGTGCCTCCATATTAACACAAATAGAACCAGTCGACTTACCCAAGAATCTTTAGTGAAGGAATTGGAAACTACAAGAAATAAGATTCTTAAGGAAAAGGAGGAATATTGGCGACAATGCAATAGGGCTATTTGGCTTCAAAGTCGAGACAATAACACTAAATTTTTCCATAATTATGCAAACTTTAGAAGAATAAGTAAGCACATATGGGAAATCTTGGATGATTCGAGGGAAGTTGTTATAGGGCAGGAGAACATTAAAGAAGAAGCAGTCAAACATTTTAAACATATGTACAAAGAACGAGATTCTTCCACTTCTACTGAACAAGTCAGGGTTGTTTCTCTTTTTAAAAAAATTGTTACTAAAGAGGAGGCACTTTCTTTCTATGCGTTGATTAAATTGGAGGAGATAGAGTAGATATTAAAGAAATTTAAAATTCACAAGAGCCTGGGGCCCGGTGGATGGTCAGTGGAGTTTTTCAGTCACTTCTTTGGACTAGTAGGGGGAAACCTTCTGGAGATGGCCGAAGAAGCTATAATTGGAGGAAAATTTGTGGGAGGTTTAAATGCTACTTTCATTGCTTTAATACCAAAAGTTAATAAACATTAGTGTTTCGAAGACTTTAGGCCTATATCACTATGTAACTTATGCTATAAAATCATATCCAAAGTTATAGCAAATCGAATCAAGCCAGTTCTATCTAGATCCATCCCTGAAGAAAAATTAGGGTTTCTTCAAGATAGAAGAATACATGATGCCATTGGAACTCTGAACGAGTGTCTCCATAGTTTAAAAAAGAAAAAAGGAAAATATTTAGTACTAAATATTGATTTGAAGAAATATTATGACTGCATTAGTTGGGACATCCTGAGGATGATACTTATACATATAGGTTTGGGGCTGGATTTGATAGAATGGATATTGAGCTATGTAACGTCTACCTTCTTCTCAGTACTGATAAATGGGGAATCAACAACTTTCTTTAAAAGTGGTCGGGGGCTCAGATAGGGATGCCCTCTTTCCCCATTATTTTTCATCCTTGTTATGGAGGGTTTAAGTCTGTTATTAAATGGGAAAAATTTGGAAGGAAAGCTAACAAGTGTGAAAGTTTCGAGAACTATTAAAATTTTACATGTTCTATTTGTTGATGATGTTGTGATAATGTCAAAGGCCAACACAGAGGAATGGGTGGAGATTGACAAATTTCTTAAAACTTTATGTTCGACTTCTGTCTTGTTGATTAATATCTCAAAATCTATAGTGCTTCAAGAAGGTCTGTCGGAAGAAGATCTGACACCGTTGAAAGTTCTTTTTCCTTTCAATTTCGAGGACTTAGATGCGGGGTTTAAATATATAGGTTACTATCTTAAAACTGGTATGTATCGGGCATGTGATTGGTGTTGGATCTTAAAGAAAATGGAAAGGAAAATAAGAAACTAGTTCTTCCGCTGGCTCACCCTGGGAGGAAGATACACTCTTTTAAAAGCGGTGTTGTAATCTCACTCCATATATTGGATTCCCCTTGCTTCAATTCCCGGTTCAGTTTTAAATTCTATTAGAAAGCTAATGTATAATTTCTTATGGAAAAAAAATTAGGATACTGGCTCTATCCACCTTTGCAATTGGGAAAAGTTGGCATTGCCTAAAGAATTTGGGGGTTAGGGTTTCTTAAACATTTTTTATTTCAGCAAAGCACTGGTGACACACACATTATGGAGTGTGATTACTAGTGGAGGGATGTGGCACATGATCATAATGGATAAGTATCTAACCCATATTACTGTTTCTCAGCGGTTAAGGTCTCCTAACTTTGAACAAAAAACAATTTCAAAGATCTGGCGCAGTATAATTGCATCGGTGCATTTGATTCTACATTGGTTATATTGGGCGCCCGGTTCCAGGCAACTTATTTCAATTGGTACAAACATGATTATAGGCTTGGGAAATATTTCCTTCTTATCTCAGCCTCTGGTGTCAATGCTGAATCAGAATCATTTTCATACTGTGGCACATGTTAGGAAAAAATCGAACAACTCACTTCTTTGTGACTATTGGTTAACAAGAAATTATATAAATCTCAGGGGAAATTTGGCTACAGAATGGGATCTCTTCCAAAAGGCACTTATTGATTTGGGGATTATATTACAGAATACAAAAGATAATTTAATTTGGACAGGGGGGGGGGAAATTCTGGTATACCTTTGGTAAAAAATATATATCGTGGTATTGTCACTACAAAATGCTTGAAGAGGATCGATAGATGACAACTCTTAATCTGGCAGTGGCATCTTCAACTTAAGATAAAGTTATTTGTTTGGCTAGTTGTGGAAGCAAGGATATTGACCTGGGATTCTCTGTAGGCACGAGGATGGAATGGACCCAGTCATTGTGTGTTGTGTAAGCATGAAAAGGAAACCATCTCTCACCTTTTCATTAAGTGCTCCTTCACTGTTGTTGTTTGGGACCGAGTGAATTTGATTTTAAAACATAAACAAAATTGGGTGGGGAATACTATGGTAGATTGCTTTAAGTCATGTTTTGAGGAAAAATACTCTTCTCCCACTCTGGTTGCGCACTTGTGTTGGTCTATTAGGTTTGAGCGGAATAAATCTATTTTTGAAAATCACAAGCCAATGATCCAAGGAGTTTTCACCAAAGCCATGGATATTCATAATTTCTCCTCAGGACCGGTGAAAGATAAACCTCCAAAGGTTGTCCATATATATTTTTAGGTGGGGGATTCTTTTTCATGGTTTGATGGGGCTTTACAGGTTAATGGAACTATTTCTGGGGAAGGAGGTATTATAAAAACTCAAGATTCTACTATTATCAGATGGATGTTTAACTGTGGAAGTGGAAAAAATCCCAGGGAAGAATTAATTGTTGCATGGGCCACACTAGTGATTGCAGACCTGGTGCCTTATCACAACATCCGATTTATGGGAGACTCCAGGGTAATAATATATTGGCTCTCGAATAAGGGAAGACTTGAAGTAAGTGCCCTAGAAGGATGGAAAAATAGGATCCTGATCCTTGTCAAAAAGTTTCAGATTATTAGTTTTCAGCATGTTCAGATGCACTTCAATACTGAAGCAGATTCTCTATCCAAGCAAGCTTTAGGAGAACCATAAGGATATATCTCCTTTGTTCGTTGGTATAGGGGGATTGAAGGGCCAAATAAGTATTATTATATATATTAGTATTGTTTTTTGTGCGAAGATACATTTTGACATATGTGGATTAGATATCCTCTATTTTGAGATAGATAATTATAGAACTTGCTCCCTTCTAGTTTTAGATTGATTAGAAGGTTATAATAGAACTGCATGTAAGAAGGCATTGTTCTTTTTCTTGCCTCACTGAAAGATTTAGTATCTTTGAACCTCAGTCTTTGTATTGAAGAGTACTGTGATGTAAAAAATTATATCACTAATATAATTTTGAAGGAAATTTTCATTACTGAAAAAAACAATTTACTTTTATTAATTTGTGTTTTAAAAGGTTCATTTATTTTGAGACATATTTTCAGATTTATGTGTTCTTTAAATCATGGTTGCTAAAAAAAATGTTCAATTCCATGCTTTAGTTGTTTTACGTTTGTTTTCCAATAATATTATGTGTGACAAAATGTATATATATTTTTTGGAGTATTTCAATGTGATAGAAATTGAATAAAATCTTATTATTACCCTAGGAAGGCACTCTACTCTAAACCTTTAAAAAAATTAATTTTTTATTCATATTTTTTATACTATCTTGTTATGTAGAAATCTAAATCTTTATGCTGTCAAAGATTTGTCGGTGACTAAACAAAGATTATGTTTGATTAGTGTATATATAAGGATTTGGGGCAGCTGAATATAAATTATAAAAAAAAATAAAAAAATCCATGTGTTTTAAAGGTTTTTCCGCATGATGAATCCATTTTTGCATTCACAAATGGATTTTAAACAACAAAAAATAGTGATTTCATGCAAAATTTTATCGTCTAATTCTGTCTAATAAAGCCATTTCTTAGAACACTTAGACAACACCTAAGGATAAAGAGAGTGTTGATGTTGAGGATTTATAGGAGGAAATGTGGAGTCAAGAATTAAAAATAATTAATAATATATTTCAATGAGCCTTATAAAGGACAATTGGGAAATAAAATAATAAAATCTAGAATTTCGTATTGGGTAATACTAATTTATTAATTTATTAATCATACTAAGAGTTAAGAATTAATCGCATTAGGGTAAGAATTGGTTGTTGGGAAATAATTCGATATAGGAAGAATTGAAATTATTTGGACTCTTTTTTATTTCAAGTGCTTCCCAAGTGATATGAGATGGGTAGAAGGGGGAAGAGACAAGAATCTTGGTTTTGTCAAAGATGATGCGCTTAGAGTTGTGAGATTGTTCCACGATTGTTGACTTAGAGATGAGACTATGGTGAGTGTTAGTGATATGGTCTTTAAGGCATACTTTGAAGGATCTTCCTATTTGGAAAATGTATTATTTTTCACAGGAGCATGAAATATGGTAAACACCTTGGCCAAGCATGGGAACAAATTTTTCCTTATTTGATTTGAATAATAATTTAAGGGTTTTGTGGGGTTTAAAACGAGTTTTGATATTATTTTTATCCAACAACTTAGAGATGTGATCAATAATTCCTTGGATGTAGGGAAGAGAGACCAATGAAAGAAGGGGGGAAGATGAAGGAGAAGGAGGAGGGGGGGTTTTAGATTTAGGACAGAGGCTATTTCAGAAGGCTTTATTGATTTGAGCGATAGAGTAGCCATTGGATATAAGGGATTTGGTAAGGTATGACATATCACTATTAAGGATATGGGAAGCATAGATTTGAAGGGCTCAAGTGGACAATTTTTTAAGTATCACATATTTTTGTGTTGAGTGGTGGTGTGAATATGCATGAAGGTATCAATTTGTATGAGTCCTTTTCCTATAAAATTGGTGTGTAAGAATTCTATCAGTTTGATGGGAGATGAGAACATCAAGAAAAGGAAGAGAGTTGTATGTTCAAATTTCCATGATAAATTGGATTTCAGGGGAGAAGTTGTTAAGGTGGTCAAAGAAGGAGTTTAACGCAGGATGTTCATGTGGCCATACCACAAAGGTGTCATCAACAAATCTGTACCAACAATTTTTCTTTAGTTGGAAGTTGTTTAGGGATAAAGCTTCAAAATTTTCCCTAAAAATGTTGGCAACAACTGGGGATAACAACGATCCCATGGTTGTACCCTTAGTTTTTTCATAACAGGTTCCTTTAAAGGTGAAAATGTTGAGGTGAGGCAAATTTTGATAAGATTAAGCGTTTCATGGTCAACCAATTTCGAAGTAAGATCAAGAGATTTAGGTATCGATATTTTGGTAAATAAAGATACCACAACAAAGCTTAGCATAATGTTGTGTTCCTCAAGGTGTAAACTATAATTTTTTTTAATAAATTCATATGAATCTTTGATAAAGGAGGGGGATTTCCTAGCTTATCTGCAATAAAGTGTGCTAGGGCATAGGTGGGGGTACCTATAGTTCTTACTATGGGTCTAACCGAGATTCCTTTTTTATGAATTTTTGGTTGCCCATAGATTCTTGGGGTGAGGTTTGGTGAGGAATGACACGTTTTTTAATTGAGGGGTCCAAATAAGAGGAAACAATAGCTTTGGTGACATGTCTAGTAACATAATTAATTAGGTTTTTAGAAAGGGATTTATACGAAAAGGATGAGATAAGGTCATACATTTTAGAATCATAGTCAATAGTGTTCATAACTCCAGTGGTGTTGCCTTTATCGTATTTTAAAATAATGATATTCAGGTTAGTCTTCATGTTACCGATGAATTTGATTTCTTATTTTGAGAGGTTAGGTTTTGGAAGTTATGAATGGTGGAGAATCCTTCTGCGTTCGTGTATGAACTCTTCTGCTTTGTGAGGGGGGATATGATGGGTTATAAAATCAAGAAAGAACAAAATGTATTCATAGGGAATGTGTTGGGGGACTATGGAAAAATTGAAGCATTTTCAGGGAGATGAAGGGAGGGAGCATCTAGATAAGCCAGAGAAAGATTAATAATAGTGGGAGGGAGGGAGAAAATTAAATTAGGTAAGACAATATTAGCGTTAGGGTTGGAGCTCTCTCTAGAGTTAACAAGGTAGTTGGTGAGAGAACCCTCGAAGGGTTGGCCATGCAAGTCTTGTCTCAATGTAAAAGGACATTGAATGGAGGGAAGTTCAAAGGTGGGGGTCACAATGGAAGGGTGCATATTAGAGAGGGATTTTTTGGAGGTTTTGAGCTTGTGGATTGAGAGGGGGAGTTGGAGAGAAGATGAGTCACATTGTCTCATCTCTGGGTTAGCAATGGATTTGAATGATGGATGGTTATCAACTATTGGTTCAGCTTCCGAAGAGGGGGGGAAAGAAATGAGGGGGTTCGAGGGAGAGAGAGAAATGTTGGTTTGGTCTTACAAAGGATATGAGGTATGAGGCATGGGTAGAGAGATATATCTAGACGCCATAGGTTGATGAATTAAGATCCATTGAGGAGAAGAGGATATGGGATGGGGGAACGTGTTGCAACATGATAGATGTCAAACAATTGCAATGGGTACCCAAGATGGTCTATCCCTAAACAACTTCCAACTAAATCCAAAACGTTGGTATAGATTTGTGATGACACCTTTGTGGTGTGGCCCCGTGGCGGTCGTTTGTTAAACTCCTTCTTTGACTAGCTTAAAAAAATTTCCCCTCAAATCCAACTTACTATCTAAATTCAAATAGATAAATACCTTCCTTTTATTGATGTTCTCGTCTCGCGTCAACCCAATGGAACTCTTTCCCATCAAGTTTATATGAAAAATATTGATACATATCAATACCTTCATGCCCATTCACACCACCACCTAGCCCAAGAACCTGTAGTACTTAAAACTCTAATCACTTGAGCCCTTCAAATATTTTATCCCCACGTCCTTAATAACGAGAATTCCTACCTTACTAAATCCCTTGCAGCCAATGACTACTCTATCGCTCAAATCAATAAATATTTTTTCTCTTCCCTCCGTCCTAAATCTAGAAACCCCCATCCTCCTTATCCTTCCCCTTCACTTGCATTTTTCTCTCTTCCCCACATCCAAGGAATTATTGATCACATCTCTAAGATATTGGATAAAAAGAATATCAAAACTCTTTTTAAAGCCCACAAAACCCTTAAAAAATTATTCAAATTGACTAAGGACAAATGTGATCCCATGCTTGTCCAAGGCGTTTACCATATTCCCTACTCGTGTGGAAAATCATACATTGGCCAAACATGAATATCCTTCAAATCCCGCCTTAAGGAGCATATCACTAACACTCACCACAATCGCATCTCTAAGTCAACAATTACAAAACACTCTCGCAAATCCAAACACATCATCTACTTTGAAAAAACGAGGATTCTTTCCTCTTCCCCCTTCTACCCATCTCGTATCATTCGGGAAGTGCGTCCAATAAAAAAACACCCAAACACTTTCAATCATAAAGATGGATACAAACTTAGCCAATCATGGAAACCTACTATTCATCACATTTTTCACTAGTGGCTTATTGCCTATCTAATTTACCTTGGTTTGATTTAAGAATAATTTAAAAAAAAATCTTTTAACCCCCCATCAAGCTTTCTTACAATTAATCTTACCTTTCTCATTCTCTTAATGTCTTTTCTCATATCTTATCTTATCTTTTATCTTTAATTCACACAGTAGTTAACTTTTTACTTATCCTTGTAACCCTACCTTGCATCTTTATGACAATTTTTCTTTTCAAAAATTTCTTCCATTCAAACCAATTAACCCTATTTTTTTAATTTAGTTCTCTTGAAAAATTTATTTATGAAATATTTACTTCATCTTAACTCTAATTATGCCTTAATAGTCATACCTTATCTATTTAATTCTCACATTAATTAATTAATTTAATAATTTACTTATTTTAACTCCAATTCTTCCTATAATGAATTATTTTCCAGCAACCAATTCTTACAATATTTTACTTAATCATCACATTAATTATTTGTTAATTCTCTTATTTAACCAAATACTAAGTTCTAAATTTTATTATATTATTTTATAATGATCATCCAAATATTATTAATTATTTTTAATTCTTGACCACACATTTTCTCCTATAAATCCTCAACATCAAACACTCTCTTCATTACCATTAGTGCTTTACTTATTCCATCATGATAAATTATGAAAAATTCAATTATATTTATATAAATATATTAACTAAATTCATATAAAAACTCATTTTATATTATATCAAATGCCCACATCATTAACAATTAAATAAAATCAATCATTATAACATTATTAAACTAATATTTTTAAGAATTACACATTATAATTAAAAGATCAACATTGTATTATTATAGAATTTATTTAATTTAATTATCAACATTTAATATTTCCTGTAATAATCAACCTATACTTAATTAGTAATATAAATCATAAATCAAATAAATAAATGATGAAAAAATCAATTATATCTATGTGAATATAGTTACTAGATTCTTATAAAAACATTCTTCGTATTATATCAAATAATCAGATTATAAACAGTTGAATCAAGCCAATCATTACAATAGTATTAAACTATTTCCTTTAAGAATTAAACATTATTTGAAATATCAACATTGTGTTATAAAAAGATTTATTTGATTTACTTCTTAACATACAATCATTTCATTTAATAACCAATTTATCAACAACTAGTGAGAGCATAATGTATTTAAAAAATTAACTATTCAAAGTTTTAATATAAGTGAATATTAGGGTTTTTGGATTTGCGTGGTACGAGTTTTTCTTAAGATTGCTATGAAAATCAACATGTTAAAAAATGGTTCACTTTGAGCAGTCAATTTTTTGGGTCTCTCATTAGGACAAAACGTTCTTGTTTCTGATCTCGATCTATTTATTGACTAATTAGAGATCCCAAATTTTGACTACTCATTTTCGATTTTAAGATCAATATTAATAACACCTCCCATCATAGAAATACAAAAGCCCTAACTACATCCATATACGGAAGGGAAGTTTGTATTGAAATCTGACTTCTAGAAAAACTAAGAATTAACTTAAGGGGAAGAGAGCCTGACCTTGATTTCTTGAAGAATTGCAGAGACAATGGTGTTTTTCCCAAATTAGCCACCGTTTGAAAAATAGATGGAACTCCCATGGGCTTGAGATACTCGTCTTGTTCGTGGGGAAATTCGTAGGTTTAGATTAGTGCAGTATCATCTCTCACACAACGCTCTAGACCTGCATTGAAAGCTAGCAAACAAAAT
Organism: Picea engelmannii; assembly: GCA_009831015.1. NCBI lineage: Eukaryota > Viridiplantae > Streptophyta > Pinopsida > Pinales > Pinaceae > Picea > Picea engelmannii. The sequence continues at coordinate 3,043 of ML818636.1, read as the reverse complement.
GTGTTTGGATATTTTGTTAATGGTAGATTCCATCATAACGCTTAAAGCTTAAAACGAGTAGCGTACTACACGCATTAGGCATGAGAGGAAGTTAAACCACTTGCTGGGGAGGCACAACGTTAATCAAAATAGACGAAATGACATGAATTCAGATGTCAGGCACGATGGAAATTTAAATATAAGACAGATATACAATAAATAGCGTGACTTCGAATGATGATGCGACTTCAAAGGGTGGCGCGTTTTCAAATAGAAGCAACACAAGAAAAGTTGTCAACCTCTCCTATCACCAACTGGGGTAGGATGAAATAAATGTTTTGAAGAAAGCGTTTTCAAATAGAAGCAACACAAGAAAAGTTGTCAACCTCTTCTATCACCAACTGGGGTAGGATGAAATAAATGTTTTGAAGAAAGCATTCAGCTTTACACTCACCCCTAGGACAATTCCCGTTGATAACATAATCTGTAGCATAGAAGAGGGAATTCAATCACTGACCGAAAAAGCCAAGGAAAGTATTCAACATGGCCGTGTTGTGATTTTGAGAAGAGCAAAGCCTCCAAAGAAAAAACATAAATAGAGAAGAATACTTGGCTCTGAAAAACTTGAGAAGCAACCCAAAGCTTTTGATCCTAAAATAAGATAAAGGTGGTGCCACAATAATTATGAACAGTAGAGACTATAAAACAAAAATGATAGAGCACCTCACCCTAAGTGGGAAGCTACGAAACTCGCGAGCAACCTGATAGCTAGAATAATGAAGGAGGTCAAAAATGTTACAGAAGAATCCAATTTAGAAGAATTAACTAATAAGCAGTTGCTTCCCAATTGTGAGATAACTTCAAGAATTTATGCTCTCCCATAAATCCATAATTGTGAGATAACTTTAAGAATTTATGCTCTCCCATAGATCCATAAGGAAGGAATCCCCTCATACAAATTGTCAACGCAATTGGTTTTCCAACTCATCAACTAGCAAAATATGTGGCAAATATTATAGACTCCTTAGTTGGAAACACATACTCATTCATCAAGGATTCATGTGACTTCATAAGGATCTTAAAAAAAGAGTGGAGCATGATGATATCATCAACTTTCATGTGGATGAAGGGATTCAAATTATCAAGGAGAGCACCGACCCTCAAACCTCAAAACTAGCAGAATTTTTCCTTTGATCAACCTTTTTCATCTTCCAAGAAGTATTGTATGAATAAAATATCGGTGTAGCAATGGGTCCCCTTTGACCCCATTGTTGCAAACCTCTTCATGGAAAAAATTAAAAAGAAGGAGTTGGAAACATACCCCTTAGCCGAAAAAATGGAAGCATTATGTTGATGACACTAATGTGATATGGCTTCATGGGAAAGAGGAACTTAACAAATTTCTTGAACATTTTAATCACCTATCAAAGGACATCAAATTCACAATTGAACTAGAAGAGGACAATAGAATTCCATTTTTGGATGTGTTGATTCTCAGGAAACAAGATGGACTTCTCTTCTTGGCCATCAAGTTTATAGGAACAAAACACATAATGAAAGCTATATGCATGCAAGCTCTCATCACCATCCCACTCATGAAATGGGATTTTTGAATACCCTAGCCACACCTAGAAGAAGAGAAATATCACCTTACCGAGGTTTTCAATACCATATGATATAAGAATAAGGACATTGAAAGGGAAAGAAGCAGAGCCATGGAAAAGGAAGGAGGAGACTCACAATCTAGAGATAGTCATCCTAGAAATATAGCTCACCTCCCCTACATCAAAGGAGTCATTGATATGATTTCCAAAGTCTTAAGGAAGAAAGAGATCATGACCTCTTTCAAGACATTAGAAACCATAAGAGAAAGATGAGATCAGTAAAAGACAAATCCGAACATTGTTAGTATAAAATAGTCTATAAGGTGGAATGTTCATGCTAAAAATGTTATATCTGAGAAACATGATGACATTTTCAAGTTAGGATTAAAGTGCATGGAGCCGATATAAGGAGGGAACAAAGATGTACATCAACATTAGTAGAACATATCAAAGCACCAAACATCATATGTTTCTCAAAGATATTGAAATCGTTGCTAAAGAAGATTGTTATTTCAAACGAAGAATCAAGGAAGCCATATAAATCATCAAAAAACCCAACAACCTTAACATAGATGGAGGGTTCGATATGAGTGAGAATTGGATTCCATTGATAAATAATAGAAGAAACACTAAGTAATTTTGGTAATCTCTCTTTTTCTTTTTTCTTTCTGTATTGTTGCAATGCTTCTCCTTTATCCTTATTAAGTTTCTCTCTTTCCTTGTCTTTGGTTGTTTCTTGGGATTTTTCTTCCTAATTAGTTTTAGATCTTTGGTTTCTCTTTTTTATTTGTTCCTCCCCTTTTTCATCCTTCTATTCTTCTAATTTCATTTTTAAAACTCCTTTTTTCTATGTGTTGTTTTTTTTCCTTTTTTAATAGCTTAGTTGTTTTAACCTATTATAATAATACTTGAAATTATGTTGTAATAAGATGAATAATATAACCTATTATAATACTCTCTATAATAACCTTCTAATATTATGACATTATTAATACCTTTTATACCACTAGTAATACTTTGGATACCATTAAAAATACTTACATTCTATTATATTAAAATATTACAATCAATTTCTATTAAATATTGGGACATTATTAATACTTTTTATACAACTAGTACTACTTTTGATACCATTAAGAATACTTACATTCTATTATATTAGAATAGTACTATCATTTACTATTAAATATTATATTATAGTAACATTATAATATCACTAATACTATTTACACTATTAATAACACTATTAACAACAACCTTGTAAATAATAATATCATTAACAATTTTAATAGTACTATCAATTACTTTTAAATATTCTATTATAGTAACATTATAATATCACTAATACTATTTACACTATTAGTAATACTATTAAAAAAAAACCTTGTAAATAATAATATTATGAACAATTCTAATAAAGAATAACAATTTATTATTAATAATACTATTAACAACACAAC